>MU832243.1:0-80996 GCA_029204225.1 Diphasiastrum complanatum | reverse complement strand
TTGTGAAAATTCGAGATCAAGCATTGATGAAGATCTTGTTGGATCTAGATAATATGTCTGAGAGGGAGTATTTCAAGAGGTTCAGGTCTGAAGATATTCATATCTTTGATGATCAAGAGAAAGGTAAACAAGTGGAAGTGACTCACTTTGCTTTACTCACATGTTTTGGAGAATCTTCTTGTGTAGATGATGCTATGCAAGTGGATATCGGTTCTCATGGTTTTCATGCTGGAGTAGCAAGTAATGGATCTGAAAACGTCAAGAGGAAGATCAAGAGGTTGGTCTCAAAGGGCTTCAACAACACAAAAGGAAAGGTGGCAATTTAGAGCTAGTCAAGAGCATCGGAGGAGGGTTAATTGGCAAAGATGTTTTGGATCTGTTTTTGCAGGAGTCTTTAAACTTAAGTAAGGTAAAAGGAGCATCAAGGAAGTGTTGTTCAAGTTTACTTTACTTGTTCTATCTCATCTTTGAGCTATTTCATGTGGATGTGTGCAAACTATCAAGATATGGTAAAACTAGCTACATTGTCTTGGAATATCTTATTGTTTGGAGTTTATACTAGCATCCCTTGGCTGGTTTTGTTGATGGAAATGAAGCTAATGGAGGTTAATTATATCACTCATCCATTCCTAAGTTCTCAAGTGTTGAGCTACTTGGTAACAATACTTGGAGATTGTCAATTTTTGGAGAATTCATGGTCATTTTTCTTGTGTCAAATAGATCTTGAAGAAGGACTAGTGCTACCACTTAGTTATATGGAGTCATGTGGTGCTAAATTAGCATCATTGATGTACTCACTTACTCATGGATTTCCACGGTTTGATGGTTTCTTGTGGCAAGATGAAAATGGAGGCTCATTCATGGAGTTTTATGGTAGAGACATATCAAGAAAGGACAAAGTTGGAGGAGACAAGCAAATGGTCATCACTCACATTTATGGTTTGGTTACTGTAATTTTTCAGAGAGTTCAAAGTTTGAAACATGGAAGAATCATTTCATTCACATTCATGTCCTAGTTATATCTTGACGTGTAAAATTGATGTAAGAAATAGTGAAGCATCCAATTTAGACACTATTCTCTATATCAATTATGAAATATACTTTAGAACCTTGGAAAGGAGATCTATACTTAGGATGCAGATCATTCTAAAGTTGGATCAAAGTAGTATGGTTAAAACTATGCCAAAACTAGTTGAAGAGAGAGTGTGAGAGATTTCAACATATTTTGGTAAATTGTCAATTGAGGCCAAAACTCATTTTAGACTTAGTGATAAACTTTTTGAAGTTATATTAGTTTAAATACATTCAATAAACACTGTTTGAAAGTGTGGGAAAGTTGGTAGTCGAGTTTGAGAGAGATTCAAATTTGAACTTTGGATACATTGAATCTAGTCCCAAAATAGTAGGGTTTTTCATATTGGAAAGAAAGCCAAGTGGCAAAGTAGGGTTTGGACCTGCTATATATTGTTGTAACTCGTGGAGAAAGGAACCTTCTCTCCTCTCTCTCATTTCATTATTATACATGGTTCTCTTTGGGTTCTACTACTTATTGGTGCACTCTCATGATGTTATCTCACAATTCTATTGTAGAATGATCATTTATTGTTATTTTTGGTTCCACACGTGTGAAATATAATAGGGTACTGGAATTGTACGAAAAACAACTATATTATATGTTTTGATTCATGTTTGATCAGTATCTCTTAGAGTTTGCATCTCATTTTGTATGTAGATGCTGATTTTTCTACATTGGCAGGATTGTTGGTTTGCTCTTTTTGTAACCAGAGATTAGAGACATAGATTTGGATCTTGAATGATCTGAAATCCTTCACATTGGACTCATTTCATTGAGCTTGATATAGTAGGGTTTCCAGTTTTGCCACACTACTTGGACTCATGATTATCACACGGCCTCAGATTTACGTTGGGACAGCTCCGCGTATCATCACATCAGTTGGCTATTGAGACTGAAAGATTCCAGGGTACCATGAGAGAGGAGTGGATTTGTCAGTTATGTTCCTTGGATGAGGTGGAGTCGGAGGAGCACTTTATCTTTAGGTGTCTGGTGTATTATGAGATCAGAGGGAGGTACCACTGTCTGTTTTGTGACGCGCCTGTCACTCTACGATCCCTCCTAGCCTATGAGGACTCCCGATGCACCGTACTCATGATACGAGAGATGTTTATTCTACAATCAGACAACCCAACGGAGTCATGTTTCTCAACCTTAGATCACTTCTTTCTTCTCCAAGAGAAGAGGACGAGACCTAGCATCTTATGATGATGAGGATGATGACGACTTACATGCCCACAGACATCAGAGACAATGTCCCACTCATACTGATGTTGCACGAGCTACCTGACCTCATCTTCCTAGAAGACGTCATCGACCACCAATAGTGCTTTATGCTGCAGCCCGTATTACATCCTTTTATAGCATTAGCGTGACATGATTGGATGGTAGTGTCATACCGTATTCATGACATTTAGCAGTATATATGCTCCCACATGTTTCATATATCATCGCATCTTTTTCAATTTCCATTTCAGTTCATAGCAGTTAGATTTGTTATTTCTGTTATAGTCTTGGAGACGTTTCATATGCTCCTACAGTTACCACATACTTGTACATTTACTAGTCTTATATGCCTTTTGGCATGGAAAAGACATTAATAAAGCTCTCTCTCTCTCTCTCTCTCTCTCTCTCTCTCTCTCTCTCTCTCTCTCTCTCTCTCTCTCTCTCTCTCTCTCTCTCTCTCTCTCTCTCTCTCTCTCTCTCTCTCTCTCTCTCTCTCTCTCTCTCTCTCTCTCTCTCTCTCTCCTTTAGACTAATTTGTCTCCAATTGATGACTTTTTCCCATTTTTCCATTCATTTTTTCACCTCAAATATGATTCTAATTTGGCTTTAGATTTTTAAGCACTTCAAAGCTCACAGATCAATTCTCAATCGGTTACCTACCATATCATAATAATATGTTGGCCACTACACTTTAGGACCTAAACAGGCCTGGAATTTGACATGCACCCTTACTTTTCACCCAGATGGGCACTTTCTTTTATTACCTTTCACATGACATGTATAATGCAAAGGTACCTTTCAAATAAAATAGGTTTCAACCACTTATATACATATATTCATCTTATATTTTGCAATAAATTTTTAAAAATTTCAAACTAGCATGACATTTGACTTTTTAAAAGCTACCTTTCAAATGGAAGGGCAATATTTAAGTTTGACATTCATATGTTATGCTTTTGAAATTTTTGCCTTTCTTTCAGTGCATTGCAGCTTGCAAATGCCAAGCATGGACATAAATAGTGACATGAATTGTTCAACATCTAAAAAACACGTTTTGTCTACTCTCCCTTCTCAACAAACATAGAGACAAAAATATACACATACACCACATTCTCTCTCTCTCTCTCTCTCTCTCTCTCTCTCTCTCTCTCTCTCTCTTATGGATGCTCCTTTGTTCAGTTTCACCCTACTGCATTAACTAAAAAGTGGACATATACTGACATACCGCTACTTCAAACTTACAAGGTTTTCTTATTGTACCCTTGCATATGATGAAGTTCCATTCTTAACTTAGAGGGTTTCCCACAAAAATTGAAATGGTTTTGTCTGTTTAAAATAATTTGGAGGGAAATGGAATTTCCCACTCCCACTCATTCCTTCCAGGTTACTACCTTACTGGGCAATATAAGTGCATGCTCTTTTCAACCCTGTTGCTTTACAACACCGGTGAAGAATTTTGCTCCTCTGTCACTCGCTGAAAGTGGCCCTACCTACCTATCAACGATTTGATAGCTTACGGTATGTATCTGCTTCTCTCTTACACTCCGATCGCATTTACTCTACTTTCCGGAGAAGGATGCTTTAATAATGTTCTGCTTTGATATGCCATTTATCACTCTAAACCATGTAAAGGCTGTGATAGGTTAAAAATGCATTGAGCAGCGATGGACAACAATGACACTTTTTGATTCTTGAAACCATCCATCCTGCCTCGGTAGGCAGCGATGGACAATTTTGGTTATGTGATATTCTTCTAAAAACGCAGGTGATAACAATGATATAATTACGATTTTTCCATGCTATAACTTGCTCTTTATGGCTTAGAGGGCAGCGATGGAGGGTTGCCTCACTCCTGCACATACTACATGCACTTTTTGGGAATAGAATGGGCGCTGTCCAGCGATGGACAGATCGCTACATACTATCCAAAATATGAGTGTTTATCAATATTGTTATGTTCTATCCAGTGATGGATAGCATAGGCATGATGGACTCACACTTACTCACCAATTTACACATAAAGACCCTGTTGTTCTAGCGACGGACATGAGAGGCACCTCCTTTTCAAATATTAATACTGTAAATTCATTTATGGCTAACTGTCCAGCGATGGGCCATAAACTTATGCTATCTGTTCATAGACTTCTTCACTTTAAAAGCCTCCTCCAACCAGCGATAGAAGGATGGACACATTTAAGCTTAGCTCTAACATATGTGCTCTCTTTACAAGTATTCATAGATCTTTTGTTCTCATAGTATGAAGCTAATGATATCTCATGTTGTAGCTTCATTATACTACTCTGGCTTCGTCAGAATATTACTTGGTTCTTTCTTGAACCGACTACTCAATATTGCAAGGTATGCAACCAACTGGATCTCTGCAATGCAAGTTAACTAACATGGTCAAAAGATGTCTTGTAAGTGCTTTCTACATAACTCTTCGTAGCAATATGCTCACTCCACGGTTTCTTGGCTTGCTTATGATCTAAAAGAGTAAGAACTATTATGGCTGCCTCTCAAGAAGCTTCGTCTACAACCATTCAGGTATGCTTCGTCTTCACAACTTTGGTAAGTATGGTAGTTTCGGTTCCATAAAGGCTATGATATACCATTACTCGGAAAGACCACACTCAAATCAAACTAAAATACCTTGAAATAAGAATTTGTCACCAAAAGTAACAGTAAGGACTCCAGTATTATGATCCAAGACAACATGGATATGCGTAAGAATCATAGTTTATACTAAGGGAGTAGAATGGCACAGATCTGCCCTACTACCCAATACAAACATTGGCAGTCTCTTACTCTGTATTAATCACATCTTTCCTATATAGTGTACTGATACCGTGGATGTAATATCATTCTGATATAACATTCATGACAACACTTCACCTTACCTCTGTTAGTGTTACTTTAGACTTTTGGTGAGATACAATTGGAAAGCATGGATATGCTCAAGAGTATGGACAATAGTGCGTGACATAACTTATGCTGTAAGGGTCACTTGGGTCAATATAGCATGGATTTGCTCTGATACCAGCACACGTGTTCACACCAGGCCTTTTGGCTAAGCAAAACTCCGAACGGTTTAAACTTTTCATGCTCTTCTTTAATTAAAATGAACTGATACGGACCAACTGACCGTAAGCTGATCAGTATGGCACCCACCCTGATACGGTGATATGACGGCTTGGCCTATCCTAAAAAATTGTCTGTATGGGAAGACTGGACTATGTTTTAAATCGCTATTCAAAGCTGTTAAGTAGTATAACTTCTTTTGGACATGAATAACAACTGTCGTTCAGCTATGACACCTGTCTTCCTCACCGAACTAACTTGAGCGGCTTTGTTTTGTGGGATGGTGGCAGGTATCAACTGGACGTCTTGAAAGTGGTTATGCTTTATGGTGCTTTCTAGTACTGTATTTTACTTTTCAGCTATATTTTACCTTGTTGGATTATGAATAAAGGCTTTAAAAAGCTTCAGTCTTGCTTTGTCAAGAGGAACTAAGTGCGGTCTTGTATCTCTCTCTCTCTCTCTCTCTCACACACACACACACACACACACACACACACACACACACACACACACACACAACTCACATTATGGATATTCCTCATCTCAAACCTTAAAAGACCTTAAAAATTACCCTAAAAGATTGAGAAATCCGGGCTCTCCCTCTCACCAACTGCGCTCCTGTCTTTCTCTCTTGGGATTTTATGCCTTTTCTCTCTCTCTCTCTCTCTCTCTCAAAGTTTCTCTTTCTAAAAATTCTAAAGACATGCTCTCTTTCCATGAATTTCTATAAGCACATGTCATATTTTCAATCCACTGCAACTGCCCTTCAAATACAATGTGGACCAATGAGAATAAACAAAATGCGTTTTGTCTATCATTTCCTACATTATCTCTCTCTCTCTCTCTCTCTCTCTCTCTCTCCCCACTTTCTCTCCCTAGTTTTGCTCTTCGGCAACATTTTGCACATGCTTGTGACTATCCATGGGACCACCAACCTAGCGATGATCCCACCTCTCGAGAAGTGTCTATGCACCAAGGACAAATGAAGTTTGTGGCTCTTTTCTATAAGTCAAGTTTAGCATTAGACCCACCCTTGGATGTAGGTGGTGCCACCACGATAATGTAGCCATAGTTGCTTTAAGGCCTTTTCTTTTATATGCTTGAGGCTACAAATATAAAATAAGCACCACAAGTCATGTGATCAACAATAACATACATCACGCGAGATCAATTTACCATTTGTCATGTGACCAACCATTTGCAACCCCCCCACCCCCCCTTTACTTTTACATATGCCCTAACCCTAAAAATAAGAAACCTATATCACAACAAACAAGCAAGAAACAAAATATACATCAAGCAAAAACTCTTATTTCCTTAGAAAAGCTAGCAAAATGAGATCTCTTATGTTCTTAAACACAATATTTATAGCCTCGAACACACAAACAAAATTGTTGATTTGCTCAAAACAATCTCTTATCTTCTGCTAAGCTTTCAACAATTGACATTAATGAAAACGAGCAAAACTCAATCAATGCATCAAAACTCAAACACATCTCAAAACAAGTATGGAGTATAAATGATTAATTCACATTGAATATTTTTCTCCAATGCATCCTTTCTAATAATTTGCAAGTCATCTTCTCTAACAATTTTCAACAAGGCATGATGTACTTCGTTCCCTTGAGAGATAAGAGGGCCCTTCTAACCTTCACACCCTACAAAACACAAACACACACACACACACACACACACACACACACTCTCTCTCTCTCTCTCTCTCTCTCTCTCATCTCTTCTCAGTTTCTCACATGATCCTCAAACTCACATGCACATTTGCAAACTCCTACCAACTAGCTTCAAAGGTGTTTTATACTCCATGTACACACCCTCTCTCTCTCACACACACACTCACTCACACATTGAATCACCCCCCCCACATAAACCAACTCATAAGTCCAACAAATGTTGACAATCCTAAAACTAGCTTGGATTCAGGAACGACATAGAGGAAGTCAAGTAAACCAGTAAACAAGATCATTTGGTTTCAGAATGTCCAATATACCGTGCACAATATAAAGGAAGTCACTTAATTAGTTAACGCTATCATTTACAAGTTAACATCTCGAGGGTTCGCTCACTTGGTTAGCTTGATATCCAGAGTTTCTTTGGTCCTAAGTTTGAGCTCCTCTCGAAAAACAAGATGCATTTACAAGTTACCATCGATAGTAAAGATGCATGACCAAGTGAGACATCGGACATCCTCGTCACAACATTACCACATCTCAACATGTGATAAATCACACCTGTACTTCCCAAAATGGGGGGCCCAATGGGAGAGGGGATCCCCAAATTCCAATGCACATGTGTCCCCACCTCCCTCTCTCTCTATTTTGCTTTCTTTTTTGTGGTTTTGTTATGTTGCTGCTGCTGGTGGTGCTATTATAGAGCATAGTAGCAGGCGGCAGATGAAGAGCTGAGTAGCTGCGACTTCCTTGGATCTTAAGCCCTTTGCTTTGCGCTCGCTTCTGCTCTCCTCCTCCTTCCCCTTTGCCAGGGGAGGTGCGAGGATCAATTCTTCGCCATGAATCTTCAACGATCGTAAGCGCACCCCTCACTCCTGCCACCAAAACCTATTCCCTCACACACACACCCCACCTTTTCTGCAGCAGCAGCATCAGAAATGATGATGCTGCCAAGGCTTTTGAAAATCTAGAGCATTATAATTCTGTAGCCGCCTCCTCGTTTGCCTCAGGAAGATCCGTTTGGGAGTCTGGCTGGCTGGATCTGCTGTAGGTGTGTGTGGGTGGATCTGAGCGGCGAAGCAGCAGGTCTTTGTCAGATTTGTGAGATTTGTTTGGTTTCCGCTTGATCGATTCGCTCTGTCGGATAGTTTTGGTGACAAGTTTTCTGAAGGGAAGCGTCTAGAAAATTCCAAAAAACTGAAACAGCCAAAAAACTGAGAAAAAAAACAAAACAGATCGGAGCAGATCTAGTATCTTCAATAAATTGCGAAGGGACAGCTATAATATTTGATAATACTTTACACATATCAGAGCAGATCTAGCAGCTTTGAAAATAAGCAAAGGGGCAGCTACAATATTCGATACTATTTCACAAAACGTAGCAGAGCAGGTCCGGCAGCTTAAAAAATAAGCAAAAAGGGAGCTTTAAAATTTGATAATATTTTATAAAACGTATCGGGGCAGATCTAGCAGCTTCAATAATAATCGAAGGGACAGCCATTGTGTTCGAAAGTATTTTAATACACGTATCGAAGCAGATCTAGCAGCTTACAGAGGGCTATAAAATAGGTATTATGGCTCAAGGACAAGTTCAGATCCCGCAGCAAATAGCTCATCAGACAGGTGTTGCCGTGCCTACGCAGTTCAACTCTACATCATTATACGTTGGAGATCTAGATGTTAATGTTTCGGAGGCGCAGCTTTATGAGATCTTCAGTCAAATCGCCCCGGTGGTGTCTATACGTGTTTGCAGGGATCTTATCTCCAAGCGTTCCCTTGGTTATGCTTACGTCAATTATAATAGCGGTCAAGAAGGTGCGCTTTTCTCGTTCTTTTTCAGCTAATTCATATTATTTGTTTTTTTCCATGATTGATGTATTGTTTTTATTCTCTTTCATCTATTAATGTTTCAGATTTATGCATGGTAACACAAGGATTTATGTTCTCAAGAGTTTCAATGTCACTGAAGAGCACCATATGCTGTAATGTTGGAAGGTTGATTAGTTTTTAGGGATTTGCAACACTGGTTCGATGGATTCTTGTATTCTAGACATCCAAGCAGGCTTGCTTGGATAGATAAACTTCAGTTTTATCTTTTTTAGAGATTCAGATTCTTATGTTGTTTCTATATCGTTCATTGCTGTTTTAGATTAGGCATGTCGATGCAAGGATTAGGTTGTCAGAAGTTCCAATCTGGTGGAAGAGCTCCACATGAAATAATGTTTCAAGGTTAATTGGTTTTTATAGATCCTGTTTGATGGATCCCTGTTACGCTAGAGATTGAAACCTGCCTTGATATAATTTAGTTTTAATATTTCCAAGATTTAGGGTTTCACATTGTTTCTATTTTGTTCCTTGCTTGTTTCATTAGGCATTTCAATGCAAGGATTTAGTTTCTCAAAAATTTCAATCTCATGGAAGAGCACCATTTGCTGTTATGTTTTAAGCTTAATCAGCTTTATAGGGATTTGACACCGGTTTGATGGATCCACTGTTATTCTAGAGTCTAGACATTCAAAGTTGCTTATAAATAAAGTTAGTTTTGATTTTTCTGAGATGTAGATTCTATATTGTTTATCGCACGTATGTGAGCAATGAAATGAAAGGCTTAATCAATGAGAGTGAAACTCTCTGATCTATCCTTTGACCTCTCATTGGCAAAAATGGGAGTACAATTGTAATCAGTATGTCCCTGGTGTGTTCAGACTTCAACTTCAGACTATGTCAGAGTAAAGTCTCTCAAAAAAGTTACAAACAGCTGATTATTTTCACACTGGATCCAATTTGATTCTGCTAGCTAAAGTCATCGTCACAAACATATGAACTCCAGAATAGAAATAGGGTGTGTGTTTTCTTTGAGGAGCCTGTAATACTTTTGAAATTTAAGTCAATCTCGGTTTGTTCTTCATATGCAAAAAAGATTTATCATATATCTAGCTGTAAGATGAGAATATTTGCTTGGCTCTTTTGAAGCTTATCCCGCCATCAGGACCTTGTGCTTGATCCATAAAGTTGTGAAACATAGTGGTTCTACGTGTGGACATGACCTCACACGTATACGCATCAATGAAAATGTGGAAACATTTTCTCATGTTTTAGATTTGAAGATGCCAGTTTACAGTTTTTTTTCAAAATTGATGCTAATTCTTTGTGATGCAGCTAATCGGGCTATAGAGTTGCTTAACTATACACCTATCAATGGGAAGCCGATACGAATAATGTTTTCCCAGCGAGACCCTAGTCTTCGCAAAAGTGGTGCAGCCAACATATTTATAAAGGTACCCGTGCTCTATGTTCTGCATTCCTTTACAGTTCTTATTGATTAGACCTTTTGTTTGTCTCGTAGATGCTATTATGGGAGAAATAGTTCAGGGTTTCCCATGTTGCTTCGTGGTTGTTTTAACATGCCTGATTCTAATCTTTTTAACATATTATGTATTTGTGGAACCCAGATTGTGAACTAGATTTTTGAGAGCAGAATCTTAGCATGCATGTGACTGAATATGGTCTCAAATGCTACCAAAGTTTGCAATGGCAGTTGCTTAACCTTTCTATTTTTTTCTAGTTTAATCACTAGTGATTTCCTTTAACCACTAAAACTGATGTAACTTGTAACTTTTTGTGATTTTTTGCAGAATCTTGATAAAAATATCGACAACAAGGCACTTAGTGATACGTTTTCAGTATTTGGGACTATTCTTTCTTGTAAGGTGGCAACTGACTCTTCTGGTCAGTCTAAGGGTTACGGCTATGTTCAGTTTGATCAGGATGAATCGGCACAAAATGCAATAAATCAAGTAAATGGAATGCTTCTTAATGATAAACAAGTTTATGTGGGGCCCTTTGTACGTCGGCAAGAAAGGGACAATGTACCAGCAGCATCAAAGTTCAATAATGTATTTGTGAAGAACCTCTCAGAGACTACAACTGAAGATGACCTACGGCAGGTTTTTGGCTCCTTTGGTTCTATCAGTAGTGCTGTAGTGATGAGAGATCCTGATGGTAAGTCAAAGTGCTTTGGTTTTGTCAACTTTGAGCATACAGATGATGCAGCTAAGGCGGTGGAATCTTTGAATGGTAGAAAGATCGATGAAAAAGAATGGTATGTGGGACGTGCACAGAAAAAATCTGAGAGGGAGGCAGAATTGAGAGCCAAATTTGAGCAGGATCGCAAGGACAAGATTGAGAAGTATCAAGGTGCTAATCTTTATCTTAAGAACCTTGATGACACATTTGATGACGAGAAGCTTAAAGAGCTTTTTCAAGCATTTGGGAATATAACCTCGTGCAAGGTATGTCTATGCCTATTCTCAACTTGTGATTAGTTCGTTTCAAATGATAGATGGACAAGTTTTAAAGTTGGAGCGCCAATCCCAGTTCACCAGAGGCAATCATTAATTTGATGTGCAAATGTTGCTTGGTTAATTTGTGATATTTTTCATGAATGCTGGAGTTTGATTTGTTGTGTAAACATGTTTACACCTGCCAAAGTGCTGTCACTTGAAAATCTGGCATCTGCAAGTCTGCCTGGCATTTTTGAAGTTTGAGTTCTTTGGGTCTCAAAGATATGCTGGATACATGATATGCTCCATATGAGTATTATATTAGAAGACTTTTCACAAGTTTGTGAATGTCATCCAGGTAATGAGAGACCCTCAAGGACAGAGCAGGGGATCAGGATTTGTTGCATATTCTGCTCCTGAAGAAGCAAGTCGAGCGGTATAATATTACTGAATGCTTGGATAATTTAATACTATTCTTTGCTTTTCTTTGTATATAGTTTGGAAATTAAATATAGCACGCTGTTAAGATTTTAAGCTTTAAAATTCTGGAAGACTCATCTTTGGCTTCATCTACTCATGGTTTTTATCCAAGCAGGTCCATGACTGTATTTAGAGTTCCTTTTTTGCATTGCATTCACTTTTTCAGGTTGCGGAAATGAATGGAAGAATGGTTGGCAGCAAGCCTTTGTATGTTGCTTTGGCCCAACGGAAGGAAGAGAGGAGAGCTAGGCTGCAGGTATTTCAAAATTTTTTGTTGATCTGTAAGAAGCCGGCATAGGCTTCTATTTGGACTTTTGGTTTCTTCCACTGCTGCATGTTCATAGATATCATTCATTGGAAGGCTTTTCCTCCTAATATATAATCTGTGCCGTGCATTCATTCCACGTTAACATTTCAAACAATAGCGCATGAGGCTGGTTAGCGTGGTCTCTCTCTCTCTCTCTCTCTCTCTCTCTCTCTCTCTCTCTCTCTCTCTCTCTCTCTCTCTCGCACGCACATGCACACATTCAGCTTAAGGCTTTTCCTTCTACTGATAAATTTTTTGTGCTTTTTCCGATGTTCCGGAATGCCTTTCTGACGCAACTTAGATCTCAAGTTAATTTTTTGAACAATAACACGAGGCTGGTTGTCATAGGTTCTCTCCCCCTCCCCCTCCCCTGTCCTTTTGCTATTTGCTGCCATTGCTCGAACACCTGTCAGGCAGGGACCCTGGTGTAGGCTACTTAAACCTCTCTCTCTCTCCTTTCGGAAACATGATGGTGGGAGGTACACTACCTCTATGAGCATGAGAGCGTCCACCATCCTCGTCGTCGTCGTCATCATCATAATCCTCATCCTCACGTACTAAATCACGCGATCTCCGTCTAGTAAAGAACGAAGTAATCAATGGCTGTGAGGTAAAATGCTAAATCTCTCCGTAGTCTGGACATCTCGTGTACCATCAGAGCAACACACCGTGGGTCCTCATAAGCTATGAGAGAGCGTAGAGTGGTAGGCATCTCTCGGAACAGGCAATGATATCGCCGTCTGATCTCATAATATTCAGGGTGCCTAAATATAAAGTGCTCCTTAGACTCCACCTTACCTAGAGAGCAGAACTGGCAAATCCGCTCCTCTCTGGGAATACCGTGGAACCTCCCAGTCTCAATAGCTAGCTGATGAGAGGACACCCTGAGCTGCCCCAATGTGAATCTGAGGCAATGTGATAGTCCCGAGTCCAAGTAGCGCGGCATGATTGGGGTCCCTGATGCATTTAGCTCCAAGAAATGAGTCTGGTAGAAAGCTGGCTTAACCCCTAACTGGTTACGCCAAGTCCGCTCTAGATATGTGCGATAAAGGAAGCGTCTGATATACTGATGTGTGCCGGAGGGGAGCTCTATGATGGAGATGCCAAATGATACAAGTAGGAGGTGAGAGGCCTGAGAGAACCATGATAGCCTGTAGCCCTGATCGTGAAGACGCTGTCCGGAGGATAGTGCAAGCAATCAAGATGTCACCAAGCTTGCAGCCAGTACCACCACCTTGTGTAATGACTCTCTCCAACTCATCAATATACAAGCCAAAGAGGACTGGTGAGAGGGAACAACCCTGCTTCACCCCAATAGTGCTCCAGATGTGCTCAGATATGCCACTGCTATGTCGGAAACAACCAAGGACACACTCATAAAGTGCACATTACAGCAAGAACAATGTCGGTGGAGAAGCCGAGGTCTCGGAGTCCTCTGGATGAGCAATGAGCGAGGAACAGAATCAAAGGCTTTCCTGAAGTCCACAAAACAACAGTAAACCCTCTCTCTCCTGTGCTTAGCCTCCTCAATCAAGGCTCGCAATGTTAAGATGTGATCTGGCGTAGAATAATGTGCTCGGAAACCAGCCTGACCCATGGCATGTAGTCTCCTAGTCTCCGCCTCTGAGCTCACAATAGACTGTAGTATAGTACCATATAATTTCGCCAGGACATGCCCAATTATGATGGTGCGGTAGTTACTCGGAATCATGGGGTCACCATTCTTATGGATGGGGTGGATAATGTTAGTGCACCAGGAGGATGGGAAACCAGAGACAACTGCAGAGTTAAGAAGGGTGACTATAGTGGGGGCGAGTAAGTCGGAGGCATGGGTAAGGAGTTCAGATTCAAGGTCTTCGATATCTTTGGCCTTGTGGGACTTCATCTTCTTAATGGCTGCAAGTACCATGTCAGATGTGAAAAAGGAGAACTCAGGTGGGCGTGGAGATATGGCGATAGGTGAGTCGGTAGGGACCGTGTACAGGCTAGTAGCATAATCAGTCCATATGCGGAGGTCCTCCAAGAGAGGTGGTGGAGAGCGAGGAATGAACTCGCGCCAAAAAGCACCCGAAGAAGAGCTGAAAAGAAGGTCAATGAGACGTTTACCTTCAGAATCATCATGGGAACGTTTCTTACGGCGGAGAGCACGATGGTAGGAGCGTCGGGAAGATCGAAGCAGATGTGGGGCATGGATGCGTGAGTGGGTTACTGACTGATGGAGAGAGCGGCACTCAGTATCGTACCAAGGAGGGTGTAGTGGTCGAGGTGTGCGTTAGGTCTTTTTGGGGTGGGGTTTTGTGGGGAGGGTTAATGATGCGGCCGTGTGGAGAGAGGTGGTGAGGAAATCAGCCTGGGTGTCGACTGGACTGTCATGAGGAAAGGAGTGTAAAAGTGAAGCTAAGGACTGCCGGTATAGCGGCATGTAAGTGGGATCAAATGTGTACGTGGGTGCTCGGGTAAGCGTGGGTAGTGTAGATGGATGAGTGGGTGGAAGGTGGCCGATATCGAAGGAGAGAAATGAGTGATCAGAAAGGGAGGTGGGGAAAATGTGGAAGTCAGAAACTATGGGTACAAATGATGGTGACCCCAAAGATAGTCAACGACGTCAGATTGTTGATATCTTTACTAAGCCATTTAGTAAAGATAAGTTTGGTGTTAGCTTAAATAAAATCGCCATTAAGGGGAGGTGTTGAAGAGTAATGTGTATTTTATCCCTTTGGCTAAGCAATAATTATGTTGATACATAACTCATGGGGCTTGTTATTAATTAAATACATGAGACCCCCTATTTGTAAGTTAAGAAAATTAGTGCAAGTGGCCCATTTGGCTAAGTAGCTCACTCAAATGGTTAACACTTAGACTTTCTATGCATGTACTAAAGGTGCTTTTTTCACAAGGGATTTGGAGGACCTCTAGCAGTTGATTTTCTCTTCTAACTTTTGGTGTTGTGAGGTTCTTATGCAATTCTCGTTGTATTTGATGTTTTCCATAGCTAAGTTCCTCAAGGTTTCTTGGTTGATCTAGTATTGTAGTTAAGATACTCCATAGCTAGGTCTTGCAAGTTCTCCATATCACATCTCCTAGAGGGAACTCATCAATATATTAGGAGGTTTCTACATTGGACATATATCCAAAGGACATGGCTTGGCTGAGTCCAATCTAACTTCTACTGCACTCATTTCTTGACGAGAGACGCTTTAGGGGAATTGTCACCCCCTCAGTATCTGAACTCTTGTTTGTCGCATGACCTTAGATTTACATGGGACAACATCGAGTCTCTTTTCACTAGTTATACGTGGAGACAAGACACACATACTTTTATATCAAAGGTTGGTATTATTGTCAGAGGCCAATATCATTGTGTCTTTCGTGATCATCTAGTTACATTGCGCTCCTTAATATCATATGAGGACCCGTGTTATGTCACCTTGATGATTCGAGACATGTTTGTTCTTTGGAGAAACCTTTGTCAGGAGGACCTTCGACAACAATAGAGTGATACTCAGCTCCACATTACTTCATTCCTCATTAGATGCCGCCCTAGAGCTATCCCTAGTTGGTGTCATGAGCGGGGTAGAGTTATTTCTTCATTCAACGACATTGACACTTACGCTAATGTAAAGAGTAGACACCGCTACCAGAATGCCACGACATGACGCTAGATCATGTCATCACAAATTTTTTTAGTATTACACGCCAATGTAGAGAGAGACATGATTATTTACTTTATTTCAGGTGACGGTCATTTTCAGATATATGGGAGACGTAATTATGCTCTCTAGTGGCTAGAACATACTTGATGCTTACTATTTGGTTTTATGTTTCGATTGGTTTAGGGTTTAAGGTTTAGGGTGCATATTGAGGATTCTTTTTATCTTTAAAGGTGCATATTGCCCACTAGCTATGCTTTCTAGTTAAGTTTTGAACAAGTTGAACGATAAAATGTAAATTTTTCTTCTCTCCTTCAAGAAGTAGAGACTTCATTTGATTGACTTTGTTTGTTAGTGCTTGCTTTCGTCATGACTGATTTTGCTCTTCAAAGTTCACCTCTAGAGAAGTGACAGAAACTTAGTACATTAATCATTGTTCAAATGTATGAAAGCTAACGTGGACATATATTTGTGCATGTGACCTACATTGACTCTAGGGAATTGAAGACTTGAGTAGTGATGAAGTTGATGGAATAAGGTCTTGTGGTTGGATTCCATAGGGTTGAAGATTCCATGGCTCATTACACAAGATTGTTATTAATACACTTTTGATGGTATAGAGGCATAGTTGCTTAATGGAACCTCGAATCGCGGTTTGAACTGCGATTTGCGGATTTTTTTAATTTTTAGAGAATCGCTTTTTCTTTTTTTGATATGCTTGCATCTGAGACATTTCATCTATTTTCTGTGTCCCTCTTGAACTGAATTTGCAATGTAATAATGATCAGTGAAGCAATTTGCGACAAACCTGGACACAGATTAGATCAGAATCCTGGATATAGAATCGAAACTCACTATCAATAATCGAAACTTGAAGCTCATTACTGAATACATTGAAATAGGTGTGCAATAAATCCAACATTGAAATCTGCAAAAACTGCTGTTAATCTTGAATAGTAACCGTGCTGCAAAAAATCAGGATCATGATTCTGAACATCAATTCTCTTCAGCGAATCGCGATTTGCTGAATTGCGATAGCCAGCGAATCGCGATTCGCTGCAACACTGGTATAGACTTAGGATGACTACCAGTTAATTTTCGGTAAACAATCTATTGTGAAGTTATCAAAAGCTTGTTGTATAGCACTTATGTGTGTTCATGAGGCAATTTCCCGGCTGTTTCGAGTTATCAAAGATACCCAGTGGTTCTCCAATAGTCATTAAACTTTTATAGCAGTACCGGTATGTTATTGAGGAGCCACGATACTTGCCACCCTATAGATTATCTAGGTTTGAGGAGGCTAAGAACCAATGGCAAGTATCTAATTGATTTTAGTGTGGTTTTACTAACAAAGCGTGCCCGTCGTTGACGGGCAATGGACGGCCGACGATCTAGGTGGCAGCTTGTGGTCGAGACGTGTGGATGATGCTCAGAGCGGGCAATGGATGATTGAGGGTGGACATAATTAGATGCGGCGAAAATTTTGTCGGCCAGTCATTTGGGGGGTACTGTTTTGGATGGTTTCGACATGCATCGACATGAAGCTTCGACACTTTGACATGTGTGCGGGTGTGTGCTTTTAGGTGTGCATGTGTGTGTGCATGTATATGCATGCATGCATGCATGTGTGTGTGTGTGTGGTCAAAATGCAATGAAATGTGGTCCTTTGCAGAGAGAAATGCGGTCAAAATGCGGTCCTTTGTGATCTTTCATGCGATACATTAGCCTTCGTTTTATATATATATATATATATATATATATATATATAGATATGAGGCTCGAGCTATGTTCTTGAGCTATGTTCTTCGTTTTGTATGATCCCTACCAAGGTTCTTCTAACATGTATGATAGTGACATATACTACAAAACATAACACACTATGCTACAAATACTACAAAACGACAAATAGAAACAAACAATGAAGCTTGTATTCAATGAAAATAGATTAAGATCAAAGTTCAAACTACTTAACAACCGTTATCGGTGTGAGAGATTGATAGGAAGTTGCAGAGATGTGTGAAACGTATCGCTAGTCATATATTAGAAAGTAGTATGATTCACGAGATGAAACTGGCTATTTAGATAGATGCTATTGGTAAATGGGATTCACGTCAGTTGAGCTTAGCAATTATTGCAAAACCCTGTAAAATTAAAGATTGCATGTGACTTAGAAGAAAGCGCATGTGACTTAGAAGGAAGCAATCTACAGTACCAAGTTTGTTACACAGAAAACTAATGACCATCCTTCATGCAACATCTATCAACGGTTCAACATTGCTCATAAATATAGGCATGAAACTCGTTCGTCGACTTGTTCATTTCTGTCTAAAAGTAGAAGAAAATGTAGCCATAAACAATAAATACAAACTTTGTGCACAGAGAATCAAGAAAATCCCATACAAAACCCACCAATCGTAATAAAAAACAAATGGAGCAAAAACCTTCTCCATGGCCTCTTTGGCCTTTAATCCTAGAGGAGTTTTGGCAGCTACTGCAGCCTTGAGCATGTCCCTGTAGCTAAATGGCCTAAACAATGATCCTCAAAATGGGTGACTGTGTGCCTTTACTGCAGTCTGGAGGCCTTGTACAAAGATGCACAACACATAAAATGACAATGTACATGTTGATGAGGATCAGAAGCAACCTAAAAGTAAAAGCTGTGATGTTGATAATGACCACAAAGCCAGCAAAGAAGAGGAAGTGTCGTAGCGGAAATGGCATAGCATGGACAGAAAGGATTGCGCAAGCACGAAGGTGAAAAAAAGATTTGTGGATACTGCTATGCTCTGAACGGCGGATCTGATCTCCAGAGGGAAAATCTCGTTGGGAATAAGCCATGCCAACGGACCCCAAGACCAGGCAAATGCAGCAACGAAAAGGCAAATCGTCAGCACTACCACTGTAGCAGAGGCATGCGTGAGCTTGTCTGGCCCGTTATGGAGTCCTGTTCCTAACAAAATAGCAATCACAACCTGCACGTTCGATCAAAACAAAGTTTTGCTTTCAATCAATGGCAGTTTAATTAGCTTATACGGCTATAAAATTGAATTAGAAATTAAAGTCAATCTCAAATTCTTTGCTGTTCAGAAAATTTTCTATAATTGAATCCTAAGCTAATAGTTTGATCGTGATTAAGCTACAAACGACAAACATTGCCATGAGTATACTTTACAATACAAACTAACGAAAATCCAAGCAACGACATCCAAAATTAGGTATTCTGATTCACATGTGGAATCATCATCTGCAGTGAGGCTTCTAGACACAAAACTCTCCGCCCAAACCGGTCCACTGATACGATCGAAACAATTCTTCCTTTACTTTTATAGCAGATTATCAGCTTAAGTGAGAGAGCTAGGATTCTACCACGTATAGCCATGAAAGTTGGCATGTCGGTTGTTTCCATAAGCAAACTCCAAAATCCACTTTTTGAGCTAGTATATTGTTGAGCCTAAAGCCGTTACATATTAGACTTTTCTCGTGTAACTACCAAATTTCTCATTGCATGTTCAGGACTTTATGCATGCAGATTGAAATATAGCCAAGCTGATCTGGCACTGAACGATCTAGGTCATGCTAAAAGAGCAATGATAGCATGCCACTTTTAGAAATAAACAACCACAGAGGTATATCGACCACCATTTTCTAAGCCATTGAGTATTATGCTGTACACCTTAACATGTACAAGAATGATAATGCCATCAATCATGTGCAACCGGAGCAATGATTATTTACCAATTGTCACAAATTGACATAAACATGAATGAGATTTGGATATTGCATTTTTGTGTGATGTTTGAGTGTTTTTTGAAGCAATTTTGATTTGAACTTTCAACTACTTATATGCACCTCAGAATCCTGACTTCACATGTATTCCTTCTTCATAAAGATCTTTTTTTGCAGATGTTTGGTCATCTTACATGTATTCCTTCGTAAATATATCTTGTCTGGAACATTTCAGACCATGGCACATTCTGAATTTTTGAAACACATGCTGAAAACTTGAATAAAAAGATTCAATGAAATACATCAAATAAACCGATCCAAAGAACATATTTTGATTAAAATATGTGAGTTTTATCTTGTTCCAAATGAAACTATTATTCTGATGAGTTGAGATTTGATTCTTTTTTGAACGATCCAAAAGGAGTAATGAGTCTCTTACTTTTAGTTTTCTGAAATTTTTATTCTCTTCCAGATTTCTATTTTGTGGGGAAATTTTGAACTGGTTCAAATTAAAAAAAATACATCAATCTGAACTGCATTGGAACTATGAACAAAATAAACAGGCTGATTCGAAATGTCAGGAAACTGTGATTATTAGCTTTGATCGTTGCTTCAGTGTTTAGCTTGTAAGTTTCAGGAAAACTTTTCTCTAGCTCACAATTATGTTGTACTTTCATCTCCAAGGCCATTATGCTTGTTCACGACCTGATGGGGATCCAAGAATCAAAAGAATATTTTATTATGTTGTCATTCGCACATTTTGTGTATAGCATCAAGCAAGTAGTTAGCAGTTTCAGAATGCAAATTGTCATACTTTATCATTAGCGACATGAAAGGTTCCCAGTATTTCTTTTACCTGTAAGATTTTTTAATAGTTTTGGGACATACTACCTTGTTATCAGACTTAAAAAAAACATTCCAATCAATCATGCTCTTCTGGTTACAGGCCCAGTTTTCGCAATTTCGTGCTCCTGTGGGCGTTAATTCTACATTGCCTGCTACTTTACCAGCATATCATCCTGGCTCATCAGGGTTAGGCCAACAGATATTCTACGGGCAACCACCTCCTGGTTTGATCCCTCCACAGGTATGTTTAAAAAACAATGCTATTATGTTGAATTTGTCGAACCGGGATCAATTGCTGGATTGATAACACAAACTTCATCAGCTATTAACTTGCTTTATTTAGTTTGAACACCATGAGTAAGCAAGCTTTGTTTGTTTGGTACACTAGCTTTGTCTTTGCCATTTATATCGTTCATGCTTAAGCTTTATTTAGCAAGATATGGTATGGAGATTATGCTTGACAGCTCAAGGACTGGACGCTTTCTTGAGTTGTGTCTTGGAAACAGATTCTGTCTCTGAAGTGGATTGGTACTTTATTCAACTATATCAAAGGACCTCTAATTCAAAGCTGAAAATATAGCATCTATTTAATTATTCAATGTTATCTGGCATGACAAACATCTCACAGGAGGGACGTACATTTTTATATATTCTTCATAAGAGCAACACCGAGCAAGCATCTTTGCAACAATCCTCGATACTTCAAAGCAACAAATTTTATGAAAATGTTTTAGTTGATGCTATAAGCATAGAGAAATGAAGGTAGTATATCTGTGAATCAACTCTGCAAAAGGTCTTGCGAATCTTGACCCTTGTAGGGCCATTCAAATCTTGACTTACTTTCACCAATTTTCATAAACTTACTCGGTTTGTTAATATTGCATAGTGTTTAGTGGAAGCAAAGTCACTTTTAAAATCATACGTCATGACAGGGGGCCCTCAAAGCCGGAGCAATTGTGTATTAGTGCAAGCTCTCGTATTTCCAGTACACTTGGAGTGCTATTTTAGAGCCTTTTAGACAGTGAACACATGGCCTTGCCTTGCAAAAGGCAACAATATATCGTTAGAAATGCCATTTCATCAAATGGGACCATTATGTTAGATATTTGCACCTGTGGATTACTACGCATGCAAGTCTGGCAAAGAGGTATAAAAACTCTGAGAGAACTGCAACAATCATAGTTTGCTCTTGTATTGACCTGCATTGTCTTTGTTTCTAGTTTTTATATTTTCTATTATCAAGCTCTCTCTCTATGAAGTTCATTAGCTTGCGAATAATAGCTTTCTGTGAGAGCAAGGTCACTTCTTGAATCATATGTCATGATAAGGGGGGCTTCCAAGTGGGAATAAGTGTAGGTACACATCTCGACTGCTATTTTTAGAGCCCTTGCATCAGTTGACAGAGTCTTCCCTGTGCATTAGGCAATGCCAAGTTGCTAGAAATGCTATGACATCAAACAGTACTTGAAATGTTTGCATCCGTGAACTATCATGCTTATGAAAACTGTTAGATGGCTCAAACAATCACAGCGTGCTCTTGTATCAACAAGCATCATCTCTGTTTGTAACTTTTCTATGTTGTGCTTTCAAGGATGCCCCTATTTGTACTCACATCTGAATTTCTTGAACTGACATGATAATGATACAGTATCTGGAAGAGTCTTTCCAGCCACATAATGCATGCCATCTTCAAATCTATCATAAGCACGCGCTGGTTCAAGGGTGATTTGTAGATGATGCCTGGGAAGGCAGCTATGGCAGTAGCCTTTTAGTGAGAATATTCAACGATGGCAGCCTTGGAGGTGGAGGCGTGAGCAGTCATTGCGGCTGTAGGAGCTGAACGGCTGTGATGCTGGAGCGGCCGTGAGGGAGGAACGACCTCTATGATTAGGGTTTAGCATGGCTTTTGGGGTTGTGTCAAATTGCATTTGCCTTTTGCATGGTTCTTCGGTTCCAGCTTCTAGCAATGGTTTAAAAGCCGTCTAATCAATGGAGTACATGACTCTCTGCAAGTATTGTGATTATTGCATGCTGATTAATTCGGGGTTTTTTTGAACCTTGGTGCGGATGTAGCCATGTTGAAATTGATAGTCAGTTTTGAAAGGGGATTTTTTTGGAAATCTACCTAAATCGACAATATGTTGGGGTTATCGGTTTTCTGATCTGTAACCAAGGAATTGGTTGAAGGAATAATAATGTCGGTATGTAAATTCTAACGGCGACTTCACGAACTAGGTTCATAAATTTGGGATTCATAACAAATAATCCTTCACGGAATGTTCTCAGACAGGTACTCGGATCAGGGAAAATTGATTTCCTGGTACAGTACTGTTAACGTTTTCACTCTGGAGTAAGGGGTTACTCCCAGTGCATAGAGTTAATATATACTTGAGGATTTTTTTATATAATCCATATTTATTCCTTTGTTTTTTTGCTTTTGTCTTCTAATTGATTTTGATCATTAGGAAAAGGACGAGCAAAAAGCTTTAAACAAGAAACTGGTTGAATGCCAATTAAAAGATGTGAAATAAATGGGTGGGAATAAAAAAAAAAATTCATTCAACAACAGATTTTGTTGACTACAGTGTTAGAATTTTGAAATTCTGTATTGAAGATTTCTCATTGATGTAATTTCACATTCTGTTACGATTTAATTGTGAGACCATTAACGGAGTAATGTTAAAGCAACAAGTGACCATTTACTATTTGTCCATGGGAGCTCCCTATACCTTAGCCGATGAAGTTTTTCGAGGGACCGAAAAATCTAAGAGAGGAAGAGAGATGGACATCAGGGTTAGTGAATGTGCTTGTACCATGTAATTTGGATTTTTTGGAAATCCTTGTTGGAAAATTGCATAGTATTGTTGTTGGATGATTCCATAATGAATCTTTAAGGTTGTATTTGTTAAGTTGAATTCATGTTGTGTATCTTCCATGACCATGAGAATGACCATAAATTGGAGTGTAAATTGTGATATGAGGAACGAGAAGTGATACATGGATTACATGTGTTATGTTAGTAAATGATTAAGCCTTATCCCTAGAGTTGGAACTCTAAGATGGAAGGGTTTTGGAAAGCTTATCACTAACCGGAAGGGAATCATGTTGTGCTAATAAACCATGTGTGGATCTTGTTGGCAATTCACCATTTCATATATGGAATATTATTATCCATCAGGAACAAAATTTATGGGTTCTCCAGTGCTTGGTTGGGATAGATGTGCCTATACGGTATGAGAAATCCAGATGGATTTTTTAAGATCTTTGGATTATCTGATATGGTGGTTAAAGATCTTCTGGAAGGAATGAAATTCCTCGTACCAATTCGGATATTGATATTGGACATTTATTATGGTATTGCTTTGGTTATTTTGAAATTTCATAGATGCACAGAAACGCGTTTCTCAGACCAGAATCATTTTCGAAAAAAAAAATAGTATATAAATTTTTTTCCCTCGCGGCCAAAACCTCGCCAGCCGTGGAGGAGGTAAATTTTTTTATTTTCAGCTACAGGTGTCCGATCGGTGGATGCGGAGGTGGTGTGCACGGTGCCAGGGGTATCTGAGCTTCGTGGAGAGCGAAACGATTAGTTTTCGATATTTGATAAGTATAGGCTTGATTTTTTGCAAGTGTTGACATCGAGCTGTAGGCAAGCAAATCGAGCGTAGTTTGGCTCTAGATCACCTTTCTTCATGCCCACGGTGATTCCTACGGCGTCAGTTTCAGCTGTTACGGCACGCCTAGTGAGATTTGAGCACCACATTCCAAATGCTTTTGCTATTTTCACAAAATGACTTGTGGGCAACCGATTCAGGAGCAATAGCGTAAACCTGGGAGTTAATGCACCTAAACTAGACCATCCTGCACCCGAAACATTTGGCAAACTACACAGTAATAATGCTCCTAATTGGAGCTTTCATACGATACCCATATTGCCCAGAAAAAACCAAAAAAGTAAAATAAAAAAAAACGTTTCTGGAATTTTCTGGAAAATTTTAGAAACGCGTTTCTGAACCGCGTTTCTGACCGCGATTCTGAAACGCATTTCAGAAACGCGCTGCATCTATTTTTTGAATTCCAAATGTTTGATTTTGGTTAATGAATACACTTGGGTTATTTCAACAGTATATGAACGATTTTTTCTCGTCAATACCTGGGTCAATGCCTAGTGGTATTCTTAGGTGATATTTTCATTTACAGTGAATTGTATAAGGAACATGAGAGAATCCGATAATATGAAGCATCTTCTGGAATTGATTGAAGACTGAATCCTATATTTGGATGTAGGATAGCCAGATAATTTTTTTGATTTTCCGGAGAACAAATCTAGAAGCCAAGGGCTTCTTGGAGGGAAAGCTGATGGTATAGGACATCAGTGATTCCAAAGGGAAATTCTTGTGCGAGAGTGATCTGTAGACCAGTGGTTAGTAATGCTAATACTAACGTGTAAACCCATTGTTTAATTGCTTCAGGGTATTTTGGAAAATTATGAGATATAGATCCGGATCCCTAATGGTATCCCATAATTTACAAATCGATAACCCTTAGCCATAATGGTTCCAAGAATGGTAACTAAGTTGTTTGGGGGTGAGGTGTTCGGATACATCTCAGTTGGATGGGTGGTTTGGCTCCCATTAGTCTCTATGTGTGTTGATCCTATCCTCATCCTAGTAGTCCTCCTGGTGGTTTTTACAAGTACCATTAACCTATCCCATGCAATAAACTCACTAAGGAGACAAAAGAAAGGACAAGAACTTTAAGGCAAAGTCTTAAGAAAGCAGACGACATAGCGGATCAAGAACATGACATAGCAGATTATGACATCAAGGAAGCGGACCAAGGTTGGATTGGCAAGGACAAGATAGTGAAATGTTAATAGGCTCCTCCGCCACATAATCATCATCATCGCTGCCCTCCCCCTCCGCCTCATCCTCCTCCTTATCAATATACTCCTTTGAGTCAGAGGTCTCTATGGTTGATGAGGCCAAAGGCTCCTCATCCTCAACAACACGGGAGTGTGAAGCTTGATCGTGTCTCGACCTCGGTGTCCTCATGGCAGCTCTGGTGGTAACTCCTGTACACAAAAATGGTGAATGATTACAACTGGGTAACTCGCACAATGAGGTTTTTTAGTTATCAACACCAATTTCTAAAGGCACGGCCTTGGTTCAAACTAACTTGTAAGTTCTAAGTTCTAAATCAGAATTTAATGTCTTTTCCATGCCATAACTATTAAGGGCCAAGTCATATGCATAATATAAATTAAAAAAAAGGCAAGTTCAAACCGTTCCCGATTCGAACCCAGCATCCCAATTCGAATCGCTTTGAATCGGTCTGATTGGAATCGGCCGATTTGAATCAGCTGGAAACATTGCCATGGAGTCATGAGGACATGTATTATTGCTACGAATGCAAATGTAGTTTTGTCTGAACATCCATGCTATGATTTTGTCGATACATTGTCACCTAGATAAGCTTAGTGCTTCACAATTTCCAGTTTCTTTGTTCTTTTCATTTTAGAGCTAAGGTTTAGATCCGAGTCTTCTATCATGGAGAAGCAATGCGATCCCACGAGAGAATTGGATATTTACTTATTTCTGTCTGATGTACCATTTTAGGTACCTACAAGACATCGATAATCTCTCTATCCCACTCTACCAGGAATCCCTCTCCACCTTACTTCAATCTTTTCCACACAGTGAACCGCTGGAGTCACAAGCCGCCTTCCTCACCACCTGTCTCCACACTGCTGCTACTTTAGCTTTCCCATCTAAACCTCATAAACACAAACCAGTCCATCCACGATCATCACCGACCTTTCCGTCCATCGTGGTATGACGCGGAATGCTGATCCCTTCACCACTTTGTCACACATGCTTGTTTCCATGCCCGCCATCTCCTCCGCTCTTCACGACAATTATACATCCGCACACTCCGTCGCAAAAAACGTGCCTATGATGACTCTGATGGAAGCTGTCTTGTGAACCTCCTTCTCAGCTCCTCCTCTGGTGCCTTTTGGCGTGAGTTTATCCCTCGTGCCCCACCCCCTCTTTTGGACGATTTACATATCTGGACTGACTATGCTACCTAGCTTTACACTATACCCACTGATACGCCCATCTCCATCTCTCCTCGACCTTCAAACTTCACCTTTTTCACCCTTGACTTGGTTCGGGCAGCAATCAAAAAGCTGAAATCCCACCGCACCAGAGACATTGAGGACCTTGAATCTGAGCTATTGATTCACGCCTCCGATACCCTTGCCCCTACATTATCCACTCTCCTTAACCATGTTGTTGTTGAAGGCTTTCCATCCTCTTGGTGCACCAACATCATACATCCTATCCATAAAAACTGTGACCCCATGGTACCTGGTAATTACCACACAATTATGATTGGACATGTTCTCGCGAAGTTATACGACACCATCCTTTTGTCTGAAGTTAGCTCAGAGGCAGAGTCCAGGAGATTACATGCTTTGGGTCAGGTAGGGTTTTGCGCTCATTATTCCACTACAGATCACATATTCACACTTCGAGCCCTCATTGAGGAAGCTAGACACAGGAGAGAAAAGGTTTACTGTTGTTTCACTTTGGGACAGCTCAAAGTCTCCTCACATCAGTTGGCTATTGAGACAAGCAGATTCCAGGGTACACCACGAGAGGAGAGACTATGCCTGCTATGCCCCCTACATGAGATAGAGTCCGAGGAGCATTTCATCTTCAGATGCCCCATATATTATGAGATTAGAGGGAGGTATCATTGTCTATTCTGTGACATGCCTACTACACTCAGAGCACTGGTTGGATATGAGGACTGTGTCGCACTTATGCTACAAGAGATGGTCTTCTTGTGCCAGGATATGTACCAGTCAGCTCAACAACCACATCCTAACTCTCAGGCTCAGATTACGTCTTTCTTCACCAGGAGACGGACATGGTCTGATGACGATGACGACGACATACCACCTCACCGATGTCAGAGAGTGTATCACTCATAGTCATGCAGCAGTTCGCACTTCTCGCCTTGTTACGAGAGCGCACAGTTTTCACCCCCTAGACGACGTCAGCGACGGTCCATATTACCTCTTGATACAGCTCATATCACATCTTTTTTCAGCAGCAGCACTATATGATATTACTCTACACCTGGCAGCTATTTTGCTCCCACTTATGGACAGTTGGCAGTTTGTAGTTTACAGTTATATAATATATTACTCATTTCTCTTTTATGCATAGTTTTTTCTTGGAGACGTTTATATACGCTCCCATGGTTTTCACATACTTGACATGTACTCTTTTTGGTCTTATATGCCTTTTGGCATGGAAAAGACATTAATGAAGCTCTCTCTCTCTCTCTCTCTCTCTCTCTCTCTCTGGCTGGCTTGCATGCTACCTGTATTATTGTTAAGCTCCAATCTTGTGCATGCGCATGTGACTTGTATTACTTGCATAAACTTTGATATAAAGCTGCATCTTTGGTCTTGCACCATGTTCCTTTCTTTCATTCATACAAGATATCCTAAACTATTCCCTCTTCTGGGAAAAGGGCATCTACTCTGTGCTTTCTTGATGTGACACTTTATCATACTTCCACCTCTAAAGTGTAGGTGTGCTGTGCTAAGCACTGTTGCACAAATTGTAAGTTTGCACCGAAGTCGTGGACTAACACTCTTTTTCTAACTTGGTAACTGTATGCAGCCTGCTGGATTTGGCTATCAGCAACAAATTCTGGCTGGTATTCGTCCTGGGGGAGCACACATACCAAACTATTTTGTACCTGTGGTTCAGAGGCCGGGCCAACAAGCGCAGCGTATTGGAGGAAGGAGAGGTGGCGTTGTCCCCCAACAGCAGTTACAACAACAGGTTGCTATTAATAAAACTGTGTATTTAAAAGTTGAGCTCATAATAGCTTGGTTGTGTACATACATATTCACAAGAATCAGTCCGGATTTATAATTATGGTTTTGTAAAATGAGATGATTGAAGGCTTATTTTGGCTAAGTACTTGTCTATACCAGATGTTTCAGCGGGGTGGTAACCGTGGCTTTCGCTATGCACCAAATGTAAGAAACACTCCAGAATCTAATGTGCCTTCTTCTCAAGGGATAATGGGCACTATGCTTCCGGTTCCATTGGATATGGGTGGTGTTCGTATTCCAACTGTCGATTCCAATGTAGCTCATTCGGCGTTGCCAATCAGTGCTCTTGCATCTGCTTTAGCATCTGCTGCACCTGAGCAGCAGCGAGCTGTAACATTTTCTTACCTTCAGCTCCTTTTCATTTCAGTCATATGGCGTTTGTTATCCAGCTTGACTCGTTATTTAATTTACGCTTTCTCTTGCATCTGTTCACCACATTAACCTCATTAAAAAAATATGGCGTTTCAGATGCTAGGTGAGCAGTTGTATCCACTCGTGGACCAATTGGAGCATGACCATGCTGGCAAGGTTACTGGAATGCTACTTGAAATGGACCAGACTGAAGTTTTACATCTTATCGAGTCCCCAGATGCTTTAAAGGCCAAGGTTGCTGAAGCCATGGAAGTATTACGCCTGGCACAGGCAGCAGTGGTTTCTGTTCCTACAGATCAAATTGGATCATTGAATCTAAGTGACAGCTAGAGGAAAATATTTGGAGCTGCACATATTGATGAACATTCTCAGTTTGCAGACAATTCCAATAATGTTGCCAGTTTGGTAATGGTTTTGAAGCATGCGAGCTTTTGGACCAAAATTTTTGTTTACAGTTGGCTAGGCTACCCTAAACCATCAACCCTTTTCTTTTGTTTTTTCAATAAATTGGAAAGAGTGGAAAATAGACCCAAAAAGTTTGAAAGCTGAATCATTTTATTCCATGAAGATGCTTGAAAATTCTTGGCTAGAAAATAACAAAATGGTTGGACTAGGTGTAGGAACTCGATTTTGAGGTGGAGTGCAATTTTTATTTGAGACAAGTTGCTGAATTTGGATATTTTTTTTCTTCACAGTACTTACAGTTGCATCATTGCAGTTTGTCCCCCCTGAAACGTTGCTCTATCTGTAGAATGCTGAATAATGAGATCTCTATTTAAAGAGCTGATGGTTACTTTTCATTTTTATTCATTCTTTCAAGGCTGGAAGCATTGGATTGCTGGTAGCTGAATAGAGCTGTATAGAGGAAGGTTACTATGGGTTTCTAGCTTGCCCAGTCGCCTGGGTGATTTGTATGTTTTTCACTGTTTTCATTTATCAAAGAATTTGTTAAAAGTGCTGTGATGTGTTACTTTCTCAGTATGTCAACTGGATGTGGGCCCTCTTCCTTGAAATAATTGCTCCAGTTAGATGCTTGACTTTTTCTTTTCTTTTCTTTTCTCCCTTATTAGTGCAAGACATATAAATGAGCGTACTTATATACAAAACTAACATTGCCATGTGTGCAACTTGTTCACTCCAAAACACAAAACTGTTATCTCCTTTTTCTGAGTTGTTTGAGTTTCTGGACTCTTGTAACATTTTAGGACTTTATTAAAACCAAAGTTATATGTGTCCTATTTCTACTGGAGTGCTTGCCATGTTGCCTGTATTTTGTGCCCATTCTGTTACACTTCTGGTCCCTTTCCTATCTGCGACAAACTTCCTTCAAGTTCCTCATCTTGGAAACTGCAGACTTCACGGCCATTTAAAATCAGTTTTATGGAGCGCAGTTATGTATAAATGGTCACAATCTCCCGACTACCAGTCCTTACAGGACTTTTTAGATTCTTACAGGATTCAGGAGTTTTCTATAGGCAAACTTGGAAATACTATCAATTTGCCAGCTGTTACTGAAGTCCACATTGAAATTTTGGATTTTGTCCCAGCAAGAGAGAGGTGGAAATAATAGTCAGAAAGTGCAAATGCTATTCATCAAAGACTAAGAACTTCCTCTATAGGAAACGTTGTATTACTTACTAAAAGTGCATTCATTTCTTGCTTTCCATAGTGTACAAAGAAGTTAAGTTTTGATGACTGTGTTGATGCTTAGACTGGTCTCCCAATAAAAGAGGTATCTTGCTTAAATTTTGTCCATCTGAGTCTGCATCCTTAATCTAGTAAACCATTATTAGCAAATTTCCATATGACATCTTTAGCAAGAAATGTGAAACATTTTCTTTTTCTCAGGTGGGGGCATGCCTCTTGCAAGTGAAAGATCTGATTTACCCATTCCTAGTAGGTGCCCCCTTGTGTATGATATATCACTGGAAGTATTTGTACTAGCCTAATGATATGTACTTGAAGCAAGATTCAGAACTCCGCTTCTGGCAAAAAGATCAACCCTGCTAGATGTTATTGTAATATCTCCCAGTCCTGATTAGAGTCTTTCTTTTCCCGTTTTCTGTTTTAAGGTCATCGTGCTATTTTCCTTTGTCATGCTAAAACATTAATCATATACAAACTTGAGTTTTGACTTTGATTGGTCCGTTTGAAGGTATCTTTCAATTTCTGCCTGCCTTCTCTGACTCTGTGGAGCACCCTCTGTATGTAGTTCAACAAAAAATGTATATAAGCAATTGAAGAGATGTTCTGCGACTTCAGCAAATGTTTCCATTCACTCAAGGCTCTCTTCCTGATTGCTAGAGCCATTCCCGTCATCATACCTGCTTTGGTGTGACAACAATATACTACCAACCATGCTATCTATTCTAGGTTTTGAGCAAGCTGGAGTGATGAACTGTAAATATATTCCTTATGTTTTTTATGAGCAGATAGAGACTTCATTTTATTGGCTTTGCTCCGTAGTGCTTATCTTCATCACGAGTGAGTCTGCCCTTCACCTTGGGAGAAGCAATATAAACTTAGTACGTTGGCCGTCATTCAAATGTATGGAAGCTAATGTGGACATATGTTTGTGCAAAGTGATCTGCACCTACTCTGACTTTACGCGGTTTTGGAGGTTTGATGTTAACTTTGTTATGTCAGGTATTGTCCCAGACCTAACATCAATATATCGTTACAATCGATTATCCTTGAGTTTTAAAATGTTTTGCTGATGGTATAAGACTTTGTGGTTGGGCTCCATAGGGTTTTGACAATTTTGTCTCTTTTGTTAAGTCAGGTATTGTCCCAGACATAACATTGATATATTAATACAATTTATTGCCCTTGAGTTTTAAAATGTCTTCCTCCAACGATCTGTAGTCTCCTCTCTTTGGATGTAGATTGTTAAGGTGCTTGTTCCTATATCATGAAAATTGCATGAATTGCTGTCCCCTTGCTGACCATTACAACGGTAACATATTTTCCTCTGCCCTGAAGTTCCTTCTTGATTGCTAGTTTTAATAGCTAGCTTTAAGTGCTTACATCCATTGTGGAGGATTGTAGTATTTGAGAGAGAAAATATCATACCATGTTGGTAATCTATCTCGTGAATTGAACATAAATGTCATGATTACACGTGCTCCCTTTTGTGTAGGGACATGTATTTCACAAACTTAAGTCCTTGTTTGTAGAAAGTTGATGAATAGTTTCTATGTTTGTGCCTCTCCAACATGATAGGTAATAAATAAGATTGGGCGAGTGTATATGTTTGATACTTAGTATTTTGACTAGAAATGTAAGGTGTTACCCGTCCCAAGAAGTAGCCAATTCAGATTGAATTGCTCTTAGTTCATAAATGTTTTTAGTCGTGGACGCGACTTGGTTGCTATCATTTTAGCTAATAATAGCTAACCAATATTCAATATTATGAGGTGATGTAGCCTTGTTTCTTGATGACAGGCTTCTTATTGGCTACTAACTTAAGTATGTCTTTTAACAATAGCTAGGTGACCCTAATCTCATACAATTAGTAAATCTTCTAGATAAAGCAACTATTCATTGACGAATTCTTTTTGCATACCACTTGGCCTTATAGTGTTTTTCTTGTTGAGACCGATGAGCACAACCTATTAATTCCTTCTTTTTTAAAGGTTCAATAGACCCTGCCAATCGTATTACATGCCAAATTCCTACACTAGCCATTACTTCTGTTAAAAGACAATAAACTACGTTTATCACAAAGAAAAACATACCCAGAAAGACTGCCAAACTAGAATTCAAATATTGCAAGAGAAAAGATCATCCAACAACCACATATACACTAATAGAGATTTATCTTGAGAAAAGTCTTGAGGGAGAAACCTACATGACAATCGAAGATAGAGAGACTACCTTTGGTTCAGGATTTGAAGTTACAAGCGAAGCGTCTCTATTTAGAAAATGGGTCTAATACTTTTTCATGTCCTCTTGTCCAATATTGTGATATTTTTTTTTTTTTTAATTATTTGTTTTGTGCAATGGCCTCTTCCCGAACTAGAAGTTTGCATGCATCAATTATTTTTTATCAAATTCTCCCCCTTTCTTGATCATTTTGCTATTTCCTTGTTCATCATCAAAACTAGCACTTGACTAATTCCATACTTGCCTTTGCCCCTTGGTGACAAAATTTTCAGAATTCACACGTGTGGGGAAGATCCACAAGTATGATAGATCTAATTAAGCTTTATGATTAGCGCAATAGCCTGATTCTAGATTGAATAGCAAGATCTAGTACAGAAGTTATGGCTTAACCACAATCTAGCATGCTAAGCTTCAGAGAATGATAGTAATGAATCATAAATGAGCAAAAGTACAAGAAATTAGTGTATTAGCATTAGCCTCAACACGAGTTAGAGAGAGAAAGATAGAGAGATATCAAGCAAAAATTGTGTGGATCCAAAATGGAAAGAGATAACTACAAAGCTTTGGTTCTTCATAAAGAGGTAGCTCGAGGTAGAACCACATCCATCCACCTTTCAATCACATCTAAAGTGAAAACTAGAGTCTATGTGACATTTGTCACATCTCATGCATGTATCTCTACCTACTTTTACCAAGTGTCCTAGTTCTAACTATAATTGTACAAATCATCATGCATGTGTCCATTTCACTTTGTGCATGCCTTGCATGTCACCATGGATCACTTACAATTAATGCATGTGAAATGCCACGAGTTTCTACTAGCATATTTTTGCTAATTTTAAGTCTACAATCTATATGCAAGTTGTAATCATCAAACTAGATATGACATATCTATATAGCTCTGAGTTCTATCTAGGCCAAACTTGGCATTTGCATTTATGGAACAACATACTTGTGTGGTACAATGTTTGTAGTAAGCCTAAAGTCAAGATGGAGTATTTTTCCATTTTAATACTCCTCCTAAAAACAATCTATATTGACTTGAAAATTGATCTTGGTATTACTCCAAGGTTGGCTCTATGCTTGATGAAAGAACTCTTGCTCAAAGTTTTGGTGAGCATATCAGCATTACAAGATGTGTGTTGATGTGCTCCAAGTAGATTTCCCCTCCAATGAGCTTCTCTCTCACGAAGTGATGTGCAACTTCAATATGTTTGCTCCTTGTATGGAATATTGGGCTGTTGGCAAGGGCTTGGGCTGAAATGCTATCACACATGATCATAGGTAGATCTTCTTCCATGATTATCTTTAGCTCCACTAGCAACCTCTTGATCCAAAGCACTTCCTTTGTTGTTGTAGTGAGTGCCTTATACTCAGCTTCACAAGATGAGAGTGATACAGTATCTTGCTTTTTGGAAAGCCAAGATATCAAGTTTCGTCCAATGTATATGACATAAGCACTTGTAGATTTTCGATATGCTCTATCACTTGCACAATCCGAGTTAGAATAACCAACAATAGAAAGATCTTCACTTTTATACAATAAACCATAATCAAAAGTTGAAGATATATATCTAAGCACTCTCTTGGCCATTTTCCAATGATAAATAGTAGGATTTTGCATAAGCTGACTCAACTTATGAACACTAAAGCTTATGTCAGGTCTAGTTATTGTGAGCCAAATTAAAGAGCCTATAAGACTCCTAAAAAGAGTGATGTCCACGAAGGATCTTTCATCACCTTTGTTAGGGTCTTTTACATTTTGCTCCATAGGAGGTTCTATACTCTTACAATCTAACATATTGAACTTTTTTAACATTGAAAGAGCATACTTGGATTGACATACAAAAGCTTTATCTTTAAGAAAGTCAATCTCTAATCCTAATATGTAGTGAATTTTTTCAAGATCTTGCATCTTGAACTCTTTTCCAAGTGCAACCTTGGTTTCCTCAACTAACTTGATACAACTTCATGTTAAAATGATATCATCAATATAAATAAGAAGGAGACAATATCTCTATAAAAAAACTTAACATATAAGGAAGGATCATTGTAGTGGGTTTCTTTTCTTGCCTAACCTGAATTCAAGATCTAGTCAATCTAGCATCAAAGAGACGAAGTTAGTTGTCACGCGTAGGTTAGTTCCCATGAGAGCGATAGTATAGTTCAGATTTCAACATGAATGGAGGATCTAATACTAACATCCATTAACACTAAGCATTAACACTACATCCATTAACCCTAAATCCACAACAATGATAGAAACTTACTCTTCTCTCTCTCCCTTTCTCTCTCACAAAAAGCATAAGAAATAGCAATCCCAATAATGATCAAATCCAACAATTAGCAAAATACAAAGAAAGCATGAGAAATGGAGAAAAAGAGAGGAAGAGCAAGGACATTCATCAATCCATTTCTAAAGAGAACCAATCTGCTTTATTGAAATGAGGAAATGAACATGAGGAGCAACTCAAGTTGGTCTCTTTTTATAGTAGGGAGGAGGGCCCTAGCCTCTGAATCCTATTGGTCCAGTCTTGCCTCTCTTTTTATTTTAAATTTAAAAAAGTGTGGGAACCATCAAAATTGGAGAGAAACCCAACTTTATTCACTAACTTGACATTTAGGCCCTGCGACATTAAAAGTCCCGCAAAAAGGCCTAAAGTCCTTTTATCAATATTATAATTAATTAAATAACTATGTGATCATCGAGTTGGACTTACACACACAGGGTGCCAAATCCCTCTCACTTATTAACTAGGGTTAGGGTTGCCTTGGGATCCGCAAACCCTCCAACAATATCCCCCACCAAACTGGTGGCGGTCCCACGACACCTGCAATATGTAGTTATTGGAGACTTTTATTGGCTTCGCGCCGAACCTTAATTAAATGATACTGCACCTTCTCCATAAAGTCAAGATGTGCAGTATTGAAATCCAAATTATGCGGCAAGAAACAACGGTGGGCTCCGACAATCCACTTGGAAGTTGTCCATGAGGTGAAGTGGGATTCCCAAGAGCCTCCCATCATAGCCACATGAAAATACAGTTGAGCAATCGGCAGCTGGTCTTTGATTTGCTCTGAGGCCATCGGCTTATTTGGATCAAATGCTAGGGTAGGAAGACAATCGTCCCATTTGGTTGCCACTGATGCCAACAAAGTTAGATCTTTTGCAAACATTGGCGATTGTCGCACTATTGGATCTGGAGAGTGGACATACTCTCTCTGATATGCTTGTAAGGCCCGGTAAAATCCACTGAAATATTCCAGCTGTAAGGCTGGTGGATGTTTGGCCAATTGGGCGTATGGATTGTGATTTTATCCATAGCCAATCCCAAATCTTTTCATTTTTGTCTTCGCGACATTGGCACGTAATAAGGATCTACTCGCAACTGGCGAGGGCTGGTTACGTAACTTCTAATTGATTCCGGAGTTTTCTCAAAAATCGTGATTCTCCATGCCGGTTGCTCTCCCAGTGCAGGTATTTTGTCCAATTCTTTGCCGGTCTTGATCTCGGAGGTCTTAAATTTGAGAACCCATCTACCACGCGAGGACTCATGTGGATGCTACTTTAAGAAGGTCTGGATCTGGTCCTCGACGCTGATGGGCCTTCTGAATAAATGGCCTGTCCTTGATGAGGATGGACCCACTTGTACTGCTGGTATAGTTGGCGGTTGATCTGCTAGATCTGGAGCTCCCCCTTATTCCATGCTCGAATCAACCCCTGTATCCATCTGTACAGCTTCTTGGCACGAAGGGGAGAATTGGGGCATGACCGGGACGAGGATTTGTGGTCCGGCTTCCAACACTTGAACGACGGCTTCTTCATAGGCGTTGATGGTCTCTTTTGTCTTTTCTAACTCGGTTGAAGCTGCTCCTTTGAACCTATCAAAGCGGCTTTGGAATCCCTGAAGGGCCACTTTGTATGTTTCCACTTTCTTGAACAAATATGCAATCTCCGTCGATGTGACCGGATGATCGGGTATTTGTGTTTGCAGATACGCATCACGCTCAAGGGTGGTCGCATCCAATTCACCTTGAAGCCGTGTGCGATCTTGTTCGGCCATTTGTAATTGCCCCTTCACCAGCTGCACCTGTTGCTTGGCATCTTGCACTACCTTATCTACCTAATCATGTGCGGTTGTCAGGGCATTTTGCAGGGAGCTGATGTAGGTTTCCAAGCGATCAGCTTGTTGTTGGGCCAATGTCTTTTCGCTTTCAGCCTTTTCTTCATGTTGCTTGGCTATCTTCACCTCTCGATCCAACTGGACAATTTTTTGACTGATCAGAGTGTTTTCAGATCCTAAAACAGAGATCCTCTGTTCCATTTCCTTTTTTTTATCCAACATAGACTGGATCACTTGCCCAAGGCTTGAAACTAACCCGAGAGCATCACCAGAATCGACAGTCATGGAGGTGGCAGCAGCAGGAGACCCTGATGGTACTATCCGTGGTAGGCGTGGAATAGGTGCCAAATGCTCTTCTTCTTAAAAAATATCCTCGTCTTCAAACCCTTCAGGCACCGTGGCGTCGAACTGCTTTGGTGACTTGACAGATGTGTCGACCCGAAGTGTGGCTGGGCTACCTTGTGTGGGTGGTTGCTGACTGGCATCTTCGACACCAACAGTAGCTTCATGGATATGCCCGAATCCTCTTCTAGGGAATTCAGGTTCAAAGGGTGCTGGGCTCTGGGGCATTTCAAAGATTTCGGTGGCCCCAAGGGGGTCGGAATCATCGAACATATCCATGAAAAACTATGTGTTGGGTGAGGTTGCTTCGGTGTGCGAGGGTGAGGCGGCCTGGGCAGCTGTGATGGGAATGGTAGGCCCAATGGTCACAGACTGTCCTTGTATGGGAGCAGAGGCTAGGAAAGTATCAAAGACGAGGGGAATGGGAAGTTCAGTGCGAACAACAGCAGGGGGTGGTAGCGCAGCTGACGAGGTATGCCTAGTACGACGTCGTGACGCGGAAGGCAAGTCATGAATTACGATCATGTTGCGTGGATGACGACGACTATGAGAACTTGAGGCCTGGTGAGATGACTCGGCTGGTGCTTCTTCGTAAACCGAAAGCATAGAATCCAGGTGGAAGCCATGGATTCTATTTTCTAAGTGAGAAGCGGCTAAGAGGGACAGTAGAGAGCCAACGGCAAACTGCTGCTTTGTATTTCCACTTTTCAAGAATATGATTCTATATGATGAAAACCTACCCAAAATTCGATCAATCAATACTTCTCAAAAATGATAATTCTCTCAGAGTCCAATTCAGAATATATCAAATCTAATCCAAATTTTGACAGAGACTTGATCTGGAAAATCAGAAACTAAAAATAGGACTGGCGAAGGTTATCTAAGCGAAGGTTGGCTCGACGAAGGTTCAACAGTGCTATTTTGAGATAAAAACTCTCTGAACACTTTTCTGGCAATTTCTTGGGAAATAACCTTCGCCGATTTTTTTAGATGGAAGATCTGACATAGATAAAACTATGGACAATCGGACGAAGGTTTTTGACACAAGAAAATATAGTTTTTGTGATCTGGCGAGGGTAAAAATCAAGATTTTTTGTGATCTGATCAAGATAAATCTTCGCCGAACTCAAAAATAGTATTTTTATATAAATAGAATGTTCTGGAAACTCGACGAAGATTCTGGCGAAGGATCAAGAGTAATACTGGTAATTTTGCAAAAAAGTGACTTTTTTGACAAAAATATGACAATATGACAACTGATTTTTGGTATTATTCTTTGCCGACCTGGTAGTAGATAGATCTGAATCACATCTAAGCACAGTGAATTGGGCGAAGGTTCTTTTTCTGTATTTTTTAGAATTTTGATAATTTTTGATGTTTTTTGGTGGTTTTTCTGATGTTTATGAAAATCTGCTGGGAATTAATCTTCGCCCTTCAAACTGAAGGTTCTGTAAACAAAACCAAAGGTGTCTGCAACTCGACGACAGTTTCCTGAAAGAGGGTAAAAAGTTCTGGGCTCTGATGGCACTTTTTGCCTCTTTCTGACCAATTTCGACAGATTTGACCGATTTTTGTTATTTTCTCTGATATCTCAGATCCAAATGGATCTTAAGATTAGTGATCTGAATAGCTTTTCCTGTTTAATAATCAGATTAGATTTCAAACAAACAAATCCACTCAAAATTTAGCAAAATCAATCCCAAACTATCCCTACAATGCATGCAGTTTTAACACTATTCATGCCACGACAAGATGCCTAATGCAAGCTAACCATAAGCCAAACATGCTGCAAACTGAAAAATTGGCGTAGCTCCCCGGCAACGGCGCCAAAATTGTAGTGAGTTTCTTTCCTTGCCTAACAAGATTTAGTCAATCTAGCATCAAAGAGACGGAGTTAGTTGTCACGCGTAGGTTCGTTCCCATGAGAGCGATAGTATAGTTCAGATTTCAACATGAATGGAGGATCTAACACTAACATCCACTAACACTAAGCATTAACCCTAAATCCACAACAATGATAGAAACTTACTCTTCTCTCTCTCCCTTTCTCTCTCACAAAAAGCATAAGAAATAGCAATCCCAATAATGATCAAATCCAACAATTAGCAAAATACAAAGAAAGCATGAGAAATGGAGGAAAAGAGAGGAAGAGCAGGGACATTCATCAATCCATTTCTAAAGAGAACCAATCTGCTTTATTGAAATGAGGAAATGAACATGAGGAGCAACTTGAGTTGGTCCCTTTTTATAGTAGAGAGGAGGACCCTGGCCTCTGAATCCTATTGGTCCAGTCTTGCCTCTCTTTTTATTCAAATTTAAAAAAGTGTGGGAACCATCAAAATTGGAGAGAAACCCAACTTTATTCACTAACTTGACATTTAGGCCCTGCGACATTAGAAGTCCCGCAAAAAGGCCTAAAGTCCTTTTATTAATATTCTAATTAATCAAATAACTACGTGATCATCGAGTTGGACTTACACACACAGGGTGCCAAATCTCTCTCACTTATTAACTAGGGTTAGGGTTGCCTTGGGATCCGCAAACCCTCCAACAATCATAGTTACTAAGATTAAATCCTAGTGACTCAAGAAAGGTGTTAAGTCGAAAATACCATGACCTTGGAGCTTGCTTTAGTCCATATAGACTTTTGAAGAGCAAGCAAACTTTGTCTTTGTCATGGATGAACATCTTTTCTTCTAGATATCCATTTAAAAATGCGTTAGAGACATCTAGTTGAAGAACTTGCCAATTGCAAAAACAAGCAATAGAAATTATGATTCTAATTGATACCATCTTTGCAACTGGAGCAAAAGTCTCCTCATAATCAAGTCCATAAACTTGAGCAAAACCCTTTGCACAAAGTCTAGCCTTGTACTTGTTGATTGTGCCATTTTGATTATACTTGACTCGAAAAACCCACTTGCAACCAATGGTGTGCTTGTTGGATGGAAGATCCACAAGCTCCCATGTCTTGTTGGCCATCAACACATCATATTCCTCCTTCATGGCAAGATACCATTCCTTTGAATTGAGTGCATCATATACATCCTTTGGCTCCTCATGTGAAATCAAATAAGCACAATTAGTGGAGTTGAGTTCCACTTGCTGGCCTCTATCTTCATATGTAAACCTTCTAGGCTCGGATCTTCCTCTTTGAGATCTCCTTGGTGAAAAGATTCGAGGTGACTCCTCCTCAATTCTCGGCCCCATCTCTCCATGATAGTCTTCAAGGGTGATGATTGGAGTATCTTTGTGAGAATCTTTGAACTTGGCCTCTTCAAAAATGTATTTTTGATCCTCATGGAATATAACATCCCTACTCTCAATTGTAGTTGAGGTAGAGGGAACACAAATTCTATAAGCTTTCTTGTTGGATGCATATCCAACCATGATCCATTTAATAAAATTAGGATAATCTCTTTTCCTTGTTTCCAAGGGTACATGAACAAAGCAAGCACATCCAAAAACTCTAAGGTGATCCACCTTAGGTTTCTTCTTAAACAAGACTTCAAAAGGTGATTTTCCAGCAAGTGCATTGTGAGGTAATCTATTGCACAAATAATTTGCACAATTTATAGCTTCACCCCAATATTCTATAGGCAAAGAAGCTTCAACTCGGATTGCTTTAGCACATTCACATAAAGATATGTTTTTCCTCTCAGCAAATCCATTTTGAGATGGAGAATAAGCACAAGAAAACTCTCTCTTTATTCCTTCACCTTCACAATATTCATGAAACTTGTTGGAGATGTATTCACCTCCTCCATCACATCTTAAAGCTTTAACTTTGAAAGAAAACTGTTTCTCAACATAAGCTTTGAAGATTAGGAAGTGATCAAATACCATAGCTTTTGAAGAAAGTAGATACAACCAAGTATATCTAGTAAAGTTGTCACCAATACTTTTAGAAGAAGAAAAATGAACATCCGAGTGTATAAGCTCCAAAGGATGAGTAGTATTGATAAAAGACTTTTGATATGGCTTTCTATGTGATTTTGCAATAGGACAAGCCTCACAAGGCGAAATCTTTGGAAAGAAATTTTGGAAGGCCAATAGCCTTTACTTTCTTGACCATGGAAGACATAGACTTAAAGTTAGGATGACCCAACCTTCTATGCCACAACTCCTCCTTAGATAAAAAAGCAACTTCACAAAGGTTTGCATTCTCATAAGAATTCAACTTGAAAATTTCACCATATCTAGATCCATCAGCTAGGACCTCATCATTTTTCTTAATAAAGCAAGTATTGGAGTTGAACTTTACATCACAACCACTATCAAGCAACTTTCCCACACTAATCAAGTTCTTTGTAAGTTTTGGAATAAAAAGAACATTAGAAAGTGCAAGAACTTTTGAAGAAGCAAATTTCAATGGAATGTTGCCAATTCCTTCTATAGAGCATTCATGATCATTAGTAGTGTAAATAGATCTCTTAAGTCCTTAGTAAGGTACAATTGAGTCAAAAGACTCCTTTGAACAGCACATATGTGAAGAAGCTCCACTATCTATGTACCAAGCTCTATCTTTCTTGAAAGGTGATGAAGAAAAATTGGACACCATGAGTGATCCTTCTCCATCCCTTGGGACAAAATCTTCTTCAATCTCTTTGGAGAGATTTGCTTGCTTGAGTTGGTTTTTCTTCTTAAAGCAATTAGAGGCACAGTGCCCCTTCTTGCCACAGAAAAAACACTTCACTTTCTTCTTATGGTCTTTGAAGTAGAGGGATGAGATGAATCATCCTCTTCACCATCTTTGTCTCGATCTTTGGCTTTGTCTTTGTTGGATGCTTGAGAAAACTGGTTCTTACTCCCTTTATGCTTATCCTTGACAAAGAGGGATTTGTCACTTCCACCATGCTCAAGTTTGTTCATCCTGGAAAGTTTATAGCTTTGCCTAGTTTCTTCAGAAATAAGAATTCCTTGAAGAATTTCTAGATTAGGCAACTCCTCCTTAATGGCAAAAGACTAAACAAGGTTATCATAGTCATCTTTGAAGCCATTTAGTATGACTTGAACCAGCTCATCTTGGTTAATAGTAACACCAACACAAGAAAGCTCTCTATGTAAATTTTTAAATCTCAGAACATAGTTTGATGCACTCTCCTCACTTCTTTGGAAACTTTGAAAAATCTGATTCCTAAGAGTGAGTATTCTAGAAGTATTCTTTGCCTCATAGATGGACTTAAGTGCATCCCAAGCATCTTTGGCTGTGGTACAAGGTCCTATTTCTCTCAAAATTTCATTAGATACATTCGTCTTAATGAAATGTAGAGCCATTCTAGCTCTCTTCCTATACTTAGGAATTTCAGCCTGTGCTTGCTCCATTTTGAACTTCCAAATTGAGTAATTAGAAGTATTTAGTCTTTCATTTGCTTCTAGAAGATATCCTCCTAGAGGTGCCATTATAAATGAAGACTTCATAGTTATTGGACTACAATATGTTTGAGCTTGTTCCAATCAGACTTAATGTTGCTGCTCTCTTTCACTATAGGTATTTTCAAGGATGTACTATCTTCCTATGTGAAAAACTTGCAATTGTATTTGAGATGGATGTCAAATATTCCACAAAACAAGATTCTCTAGATCAGACACACAAAGTGGATTGAGACACTTTGGCAAGTTTGAATCCTACTTTTGGCACGTGTGAAATGCTTCAAAAGAAAACAATATTGACACTCAAAAGGCTCAAAGGGTGTTCAATTACTTCAAACTTAGTCTGATAGGTGCAGGACAAAAATACTACAACCTTGATCTATTCCCTTCTGCTTGATTTTGGGCTTTGAACAAGAACGAATAACTTAAGCAAGAGCCCACTGCCTCTGCTGACAGGCAGAAGAAGAAGTAAGCAAAAAAGTATTTTAAACCAATAGATCCTCTGGAGCAGGGGATCTGTCATTTTCTCGGACAAGAGTGGTATCAGAGCAAACACCCACAATCATAGCACGTGGCCTCAGAGCCACTAGTTTCTCCAATGCCACAACCACTCTTGCATCTTCTACTCCTACCATCACCATCGCATCTTCTATACCTCCTGCATCCACTTCCACCCCACTTTTCAACATAGACTCTTCTGATTCTCGGATCTCGCCTGAAACCCTAGATTGGATGCAACTCTTTAGCAACACAGCCCCACACTCTCCCTCCATCCTCAACACCACTCTCCAGTTTCCCTCTTTTCCTATCGTTTCATCTTTCGAACAATCCATCCTTGGACCTCTCTCCACCACCGCCACTCTTCTCACACCCCCTCCAAGTTCAGTTCAACAAGCTGTCGAGGGTGACAAACCATTGCTTGATGACACATTCATGCAAATAACATATGCAGCATCGCCTGACCATCTGATCCCATCGCACCTGACGACATGACAGCGCCAGAAAAGATGATTGAAGATGACAACGACGGTGTGCAGATTGTCCAAACAACATTTCACCAAGCCCCAGTTAGAACCACCTTATCGGTCGGTCCCACGGACCTCACAACGGCCTACCAAGTCTTGGGAACATTCGTCCAGGATGCGGTAGTGGTCAAAACCATTCTGGACAGTCGTGTATTGGAGTTGGCAATGAGCAATACGAAGCTGAGAGTCGACATCACCCAACTCCAGCAAGAGCTGCAGGTGGCCTTACAACATGAGCAAGCCGAAAAGGATCAGGTGTTAAAATTGAAGCAGGAAGAAGATGGCCTAGAAACTTATATCCAAAGCCTCTTCAAAGCCGCCACAGATGCTTCTACCAAGGTCCTAAACTGCACAAAGAATAGCCCTGCTCCAGGCACAACTTTTAGTGTTCGAAACAAGAAACACACGCCTGGGAGCGGAGGTACTAGCTCTGCAAGATGAGAAAGCTGGTTAGCTAGCACAACCTGTCCCTGCCAATCGTCCTCTCAGCCAAGTGGAGATGGACCTATTCACACAGCATGTGAAGGTGCACTGGGCTATACTTGATGGCTGGCAAGCCAATTTCAACAAGTATCTTGCAAGCGCCATTCACGAACTTGCGCAAGCAAAAGTAGTGCTCAAGGCCTGCCAGAGACACATGGAATAGCAACCACAACTAGCCCTGGTGGTGATTCCAATGCCACCTATGCTAGATGCTGCAATGGAAAGCTCCAGCCAAGATAAAGACAAACAAATAACGTGGTAGAATTTCTAAGATCAGGCTCAGATGCAGTCGAGACAAGTGCACAAGACCAAGGCTTGGATACCAGCCAAGAAATTGATCAGAGCCAAATCCAAGAGGAGCTTCTATCTTTGTCATCCAAAGGCTCTCGATCAATCTTTGCAAGCCGCGCCTTTCACCGACCCAAGTCCGTAGAGGATCAAATGAATGACTTCTTAGTCAAACATCCCTAAGAGTCCTCATGTGGCGGCTGGCAGGTATCATTTTCAACCCAAACCATCAAGGGAAATGAGCTGGCATGCCTCCCCACATTGCAATCACAATCGTAATGGCGCCAACAATTATTCGAGAGAGACCCTACGACCATCCCCTGAGGCCTATGTGACGAGTCCACGACAATTACGAGTGAATGCACACTTCCTCCCTTGCACAAGATGATCCAAATGGGCAGAGTGTGACTCGCCTGTGGCAAACGGTTAGTTCCTGGAGGCTTCAGAAGAATAGCTCATTAGTCAACCAATGAGATTGTTATGAATTCACTAAAACTCTTAAGCAACCGACGTCTAAACACAGTCAAACATACAAAGGCCTTCAATCTGCCTCTTGAAATCACCAGAGTCATGAAAGCGAACGTGAGAGACTGATCAAACCACACCCTAGGGATGCCATTTTAAATAGTGACTCAATAAGGACAGATCTATGTGAAATTTTACAACGATGAATAAGGAGATGGTTTAAAAGAGGGACAAGGGAAGCGCTTAGTAGTAGGCTACAAGTAGAGGTGAGCCGTAGATGAAGAGGGCGCAAATTACAAGTGCGCTGGCAGGTTCTTTTTCCTTCCACAGGTAAATTGGACACAGTTGGCCACAGGCCAGGGTCGCAGATAGAGGAAGAGAAGGAGAGTGCAGATCGCAGATTACAGATGGGACAGGTGGGGAATAATCAAACCCGCAAGCAGGGTTAGGTAGCAAACAACGAGTTTGCCTCAGGTCGCAAGCATGGTTTTTCCCAGCGAGATCTGTAGCGGGTTGGGATCTACAGGTGATAGGTAGCGGGCTGCCACAGGCAGGTAAGGCACAGATAGGAAAGAAGGAGAAACCGCAGGCAAGGATCTGCAGGCAAGAAAGTGGAGAAGGCCGTAGACATGCAATAATTGGGATGCACCCACAGGCAGATCCGTAGAGGGCAACGATGAGGAAGAGACAACGGGACAGAATAGGCCGTTGATGAAGGCAGAACCCACATCAGATCTGCAACCCTAAAAAGGATATGTGCTTTTGCGTGGACAGAGCAGGAAAGATCAGTGATGGATAGGCTATGGATGGTCTGAAAGAAGGGGATATCAGACAACAAGATCAGATTGTTGAGTTAACAGAATACTTGCAATAAAAAGCTCTATCTACCAGTGATTTCAAGGCAAAAGAAACTCTATATCTAATGGCAAACAGGGTCTAGTCCACAAAAACTCCCAGAGGCTTCTAACCCAACAGTTTCAGAGGGGTTGAATGATGTAAATCCAGCATGGATAGAGTTTCAAAAGCCTTCCTAGCTGAAGAAGTGTTGATAGGGTTGGATCTTCCTTTGAGTAGCAAGAAATCCAAACCAACTTCTCAAATGTTAACAAGTGAAGCCCACACTTTAGAATTGCAAGCAAGAAAAGCTTTTAAAACAATGCTACAAATGCTTGCTCAGGTATTCTATTAGAGCAAAGGATAATAATCACAATCATTATTGTCCTGATGAAGGACATCAAACAGTTGCAAAGTTCCATAACCTGCAAACACAAGTCAGAGGGCAGCAAAGAAGTACAAAATGCAATCCCACAATGCCAAGGCCTGCAACCAAATGTTAGAGATAGTAATCTGGCTTCCAAACTCTCACAATCTACAACAAAATGTTAGAGATGGCAAAAAAAGCAATTCACAGATCCACAAACATTGGTAACACAATGCTAATGATTCAGTTTGTAAATCAATAGCAATGAATTAGAAGTAGTTTACAATAAAGGCAAAACACAGAAGTTCCAGTGGAAGGCACCAGGCAGATTAGCCTTCTCTCCTTTCCTCTTCCCTTCCAAAATGAGCAGTGAATAATGATGGACAACAAAATGAGAAAGGCTGAGAGTAGAGTGAGAGACACATAAATGGGAGGCACCAAGCAGGAATCAAACGGCCTTCCTTCTTCTCCTTCTCTCTTTCCCTTTCTCCACAAACTCTTTCTTTCTCCTTCTCTCTCTCTCTCTCTCCAAGAAGATGAATGGTTATGCTACGTAGAGGCTAGCCCTCTCTAATGCTACGGAAGGCTGGGGCCCAAAGAGGTGCACCACTTCATGAATGGGCACCAATAGGAGCTTTTTTGTAGTTGGGCCCAAACTTAAGGGCTGAGTCCCAAATTTGGTTTTAAATCACCAAAGTGGTCCACGGTGAATAAAATTGCCATTTAACTGGTTTTTAAGACGAATTGACACCTCCTGGCCCCGACAAACCCGGGAACTAGGGGCATACGCCTCTTAAATAAATTTAAGTCCAGCGTAAATTAGTAAATAGACAGAGTTTCAATAAAGGTGCAACTGGCCATAATGGGCCATTGATGCGTCAGTTTTAAGCAGTTTCGCATCGGCGTAATAGCTCATGGCGATGATTTTTTGTCAAAAAAAACTTGAAAAAGAGGTCTTTTTCCCTACAAACAACTGCAGAACGCAGGACATGGTTGCAATTATATTCACGAAAGCATTAAGTGTTAATGCACACAACAAATTTTGTGCATTGCTTAGTCTGAAGATCAAGACATTTACGGATCCAGATTAAGGGGGGGTGTTGGATTTATCTCCTCTACTCTCCTAAATCCCATTTTAATCTGCTTCCATTCATGCTGTATTTTTACTCATGTTGTCGCACAGTCTGCATATTTACATGTAAATTCTCATAGACGAAGAAAAGACGAACAAAACGTGACACTATGTCTTTACACGTGTTTTGTGACAGGCGAAAAAGGTGACACTGCCTTACAAAATGCCAAAGGTGCCCTAGGAAGCAAAGGCACCCTATAAATCAAAACCTATGGCATTTCGTCAGAGTGACGCATTTTTTGCATTTTCACCAATGTTTACTTCAGCAAAAGTTGACGTCGCGTTTTTCTCACGCTCACCCCATGCAACTGTGCTAACGGATTTGACAACGACAGCAGCCACCCACAATCTCCTACACACAACACATCCACTTTGTACTTTTTTCATATGCGCACCTGTAACATTGTGTATATATACTGAATATCATTTGCGTATTTAGATTGATTAAGAGATTGAAGATCGAGTGTGTGTAAATTTAGCATCAGAAGCTTATGCCTTTCTCAACTTAGGTATTCTCTTTCTCTCTCTCTCCACTGTCTTTCTCCTCTCTCTTCTCTCTACTCTCTCTCTTCGTGCTATGTAGGTGAAGGCGAGGTTGACACTCCTAGCGATGGACCCATATGCTACATCGACGACACAATAGTGGCATCGTTGTCGTTAAGGACAAAATGCAGAGCAGCAAGTTCTACGGCCAGATTCAAGGATTCAATGGTCAGAAGCAGAATCAAGCTGACAAGAAGCTCATCCAAAGGATGGATGACAAAGTGATCCATCTAAAAGAAGACAATTTGACAAAAGTCCCAAGGCACACAGACACACCCACGAGCAAACGACAACAACATCACAAAAGCAAGAGCTGGTAGAATCCATCAAGCCAGTGATAGCTGAGGAAGTCAAGAAATTGGCAACCGAGGAATTTTGACAGGTTCTATCAGGTCTCTTAGCGCAATTATTACAAAGATTTCTTAGTGATGAATCTCTCAAGAAATCTGTGTCAACGGAGCGACGAGAAGACAATTTAACACAAGATCTAAAGAAAAGTGCAGTCACCATGTAGCCTTCAACTGGGAAGTGCAATGATCAAGGGAAGACTAAAGTTGATGATTGTCCCTCAATGAGCAAGCTTCAACCAAAGTCTAATTGTTCCACAATTCAACAGACCCCCAAATCAATGCCAATTCAGGGTACGTCCATTCTTCAAAGGCCAAATCTAGGGAATCCAAGCCCAAATAGGCCTCCAGTACAGCAAGCACCAGTGCCTACAATGACAAAGCCTTGTCCTCAATCTATGAAATTGACTACTGAGGAAATTCGTCAGGTTATGGCATATCTCAAATACCTAGACAAACAAAAAAGTCAAGCTAGAACGTCATATCTACCTTACAATTTGGGGGAGTCTATGACATTGGGACCAGTTGCGTCGATCTATGAGAATCCATTATATCAGCAAGATTTATCTTGGGATCCAAACTCTCTTGGTTTCTCCATCTCTCTCTCTCTCTCTCTCTCTCTCTCTCTCTCTCTCTCTCTCTCTCTCTCTCTCTCTCTCTCTCTCTCTCTCTACGTTGGGATAGAATAGCTTTGGTGTAAAAATTACAGCAAATAAGGATCCTAAAACACTTGAAATGATGAGGGAAACAATAGATTATGATTTCATAAGATTAGCACAAGTTGAACCATCAAAATCCATCAAAAATCTATGCTTGAACCTCACCAAATGGCCCAAATCCTTGAAGAAGGCTTCACACATGTGAAAGTACGGCCTCCCACAGTCTGAGTACTGTACACCAGACCTACATTCAATCCTATAATCATTAGTAATCACAAGTACTCAAACAATTATGAACATAGAGAGCAATTGCATCATTATGAGAGAAAAAACATGAAATTGCTTGATTGATTTTGGTGAGATATCATCACCTATATATACATGGTCCATCACGGTTTTGGGCAGGTATGAGTAGCCCTAAACCTATCCCTAATGCTAATTTTTGTGGATCTTTCATCCCTACCAAGTTAAGGTTGGAATCTTGGAGATCCCTCAACAATGCAAAAACTACCAAAAATAGCTCCTATTTTTTCTCCCTTGTATCTAAGCATAATTTGGACTCATTCCAAAGGTTCTAACACTTAGATCTACTTGAGAACATCCTTATGAATGGAATCCTATGCTATTTGGCACGTGTGACAAGCCACATCATGACCATCTAACTATTTACAAGTCATATGACCAAAACTAGTCAAGCTAGAATTGTGAATTTTTAACACTCCTCCTCACTATCTAGCTTGGTTCAATCATTGCTTTACTAATCACTCCAAGTGATGATCTGAACTTCATAAAAGGTGTCTTTTGAAGTGGTTTAGTAAGTAGATCAGCTACACATTCATTGCTTGGAACATGCTCCAAAGCAATCTCCTTGGCTTGCACCATTTCTCTCACAAAGTGATGGCATATCTCAATGTGCTTAGATCTTGCATGGAATATTGGGTTAGATGCAAGGTGTTGGGCTGATATATTGTCATTGTAGATGATTGGTGCCTCCTCTGAATCCATGATCTTTAGCTCCACCAATAATCTCTTGATCCAAAGTACCTCCTTTGTAGTGGTTGTCAAAGCTTTGTACTCGGCCTCGGTTGAAGATAGAGAGTATAGTTTCTTGCTTTTTTGAAAGCCATGAAACCACACCTTCTCCTATGAAAGTTGAATAGGCACTTGTTGATTTCCTATCCCTCTTGTCCCCTGCAAAATCTGAATCACTAAATGCATGAAGGTTAATCACATCTCCTCTATATAGAATCCCAAAATCCAATGTACCCGAGATGTATCTTAGAATCCTCTTAGCCTTTTTCCAATGGATATTCAATGGCTTTTGCATGGATTGGCTCAACCTACATACACTAAAGCTAAGATCTGGTCTAGTTATAGTGATCCACATTAAGGAACCTATAAGTTGCCTAAACAAAGTGATGTCCATGAAGGATCTTTCATCACCTTCATTTGGCACTTTTACATCTTGCTCCATTGGTGTGTCAACACTTTTGCATACTTCCATCTTAAACTTCTTCAAAAGACTTTGAGCATAGTTTACTTGACTTATAAAGATAAAATCAGACCCTCTAAGTACTTCTATGCCTAAGATGAAGTGAAGACACCCTAGATCTACCATCTTGAACTCTAAGGATAGATCTATCTTGATTTTTTCAATACCATCAACACTATTTCCACTAATGATGATGTCATCTACATAAATGAGTAAAAGTACAATACCAACATCATCAAACTTAATGTAAAGAGTGGGATCATATTCACTTTGAACAAAAAAAAGTGAAATAAGATAGCAATGTAGTTTTGAATTCCAAGATCTCGAGACTTGCTTCAAGCCATAGATGCTTCTTTGGAGATGGCATACTTTGTTCTCCATTCCATGCTTGATGAACCCTTGTGGCTACTCCATATAGATATCCTCTTCCAAAAAACCATTCAAGAAAGCATTAGAGACATCCATTTGACATAGAATCCATCCAAAATGTGATGCAAGTGCAATGATTAGCCTTATTGTGACCATCTTGGCCACGGGTGCAAAAGTTTCCTCATAGTCTATCCCTCTCTCTTGAGCATAACCTTTTGCAACTAATCTTGCTTTATGTTTGTTAACACTCCCATTTGCATTCAACTTAAGCTTGAAGACCCACTTGCATCCTATTACATTCCTTTGAGGTCTCTCAACAAGCAACCAAGTTTCATTCTCAATCAAGACATCATACTCATCCAACATAGCTTTATACCATTCTTTGGAGTTCAATGCATCTTCAACATTAGATGGTTCTTCAAAACTAGATAAAGCATAAGAAGTAGATGAGATAGCCTCAACTTGCTGTCCTTTGCCTTGATATGTGAGCCTTGATGGCTCCACTTTTGCCCTTGAAGATCTTCTTGGTGTGGTAGGTGGGTTTGGTGCTTGCTCCTCCATGAGATCCTCCTCAAAACCAAGATCTTGCTTCTCGACATCTTCTTCCTGATTGTTGGAGCACTTGAGCCTTCTTCAAGCATATGCATATGATGTTCATCAAAGATGACATCCCTTGAAACAACAAATTTGCTCAAGGATGGGAGATAGACTTTGTAGCCCTTGCTTGAGCTTGCATATCCAAGCATGATCCCTCTTGTGGAAGATGGATCCTCCTTGGTTCTTGTTTCCAATGGCACATGACATAACATATACACCCAAAAACTTTCAAGTGATTAAGATTGGGTTTCTTTCCATACAACATCTCATAAGGAGTTTTGCCTTCAATTGCTTTGCAAGACACCCTATTCATCAAGTAGTTTGCACATACAAGAAACTCACCCCAAAAGGATTTGGGCAAACAAGCATCTAATCTTAAAGCCTTAGAACATTCACATAATGTTCTATTCCTTCTTTCAGCAACTCCATTTTGTTGAGGAGTGTAAGGACAAGAAGTCTCTTTCTTGATCCCTTCCTCCTCACAAAAGGCCTTGAACTCATTGGAGATGAATTCTCCACCATTGTCACTTCTAAGAATCTTGATGCTATGATTATGATGCTTTTCCACAAACAACTTGAACTTTACAAAAGTATCAAATACTTGAGACTTGAAGGAAAGTAAGAACACCCAACAATATCTTGAGTAGTCATCAATGAAGGTTAAAAACATGGATGAACCTCCATTAGATTTGGTGCTAGCAATGTGCACATCCGAGTGTATGAGTTCAAGAGGATGAGATGACTTTGTGATGGAGTTAGGAAACACCTTCTTATATGCCTTGGATAAGGCACAAGCTTCACAAACCTTGTCTTCCTTCCCAATAGACCTTGGTAGGCCTAAAGCATACTCCTCCTTGATCATAGCCTCCATGGAACCCGAGTTGACATCTCCAAGTATTTTGTGCCATAAAGTAAAGGTAGATATCTTGCTCTTCTCGGCCAACATGACAACATTAGTATCCACAAATGCATCCAACTTATAAAGTTTGCCAAGTCTAGTGCCCTTAGCCACTATCTTACCCTTCTTCTTGATGAAACATTCATTTGAAGCAAAGTCAACATTGAAACCATTGTCTACCATTTGGCCAACACTTAGTAGATTCTTTGTTATTGTAGGAATGTACAAAACACCTTCTATGTTGATCTTTTTGGAAGATCCTAAGCAAAGGGGAATGCTACCAACTCCTTCAATCTTACAAGCTTCATCATTTGCTGTATAGATAGACTTTATAGGTCCATCATAAGATAAGAGAGAAGAGAAAAACTCCCTTTTACTAGTCATGTGTGAACTAGCACCCGAGTCAATCCACCAAGGATCTTCTCCTTTGAAGCTTGTTGAAGAAAATATGGACATCATGAGAGAGTCCTCATGTGAACTCTCCTCCTCCTCCTCTTTGATCATGTTGGCTTGGCTTTGATCTTGCTTCCTCTTGAAGCATTCCGAGGCATAATGCCCCATCTTGCTACAATAGTAGCACTTCACCTTTGATTTGTCCTTCTTGACTTTGGTGGTTGATGGAGATGCCTTTGAGGGTCCTTCTTGATCCTCAAGCTTTGTAGACTTCTTGAATGTTTATCATTTGCCTTTGGACTTGCCTTTGCCTTTGGTGAAGAGAGCTTGGTCATCTCCACCTTGGATGGAAAGCCTATCCATCCTCTCTTGCATTTGGCTCCTTCTTGATTCCTCGGCCATGAGTGTGCCTTGGATTTCTTCAAGTATGGGTAGCTTACCCATAATTGCATATCCCTAAACCAAATTGTCAAATTCAAAGCTTAGTCCATTAAATATGAGTTGAACAAGCTCTTCATCCTTGATAGGATCACCTATAAAGGCTAGCTCTTTGTTCAATTCCTTTACTCTTAGGACAAAAATATGTGCACTCTCTCCTTTCTTTTGATAGCTTCTATAGATTTGATTCTTCAAAGCTAACATTCTAGTTTGGTTCTTGGATTCGTAGACCTTTTGCAAAGTCTCCCAAGCATCTTGAGCTGAAGTGCAATCTCCTATCTCTCTTAAGAGTTCATTTGCAGCATTCATTTTTATGGAATGTAGTGCAACATTGCACCTCTTGATGTATTTGGCTTTTTCTTGAGGATAAATAGGTTCACCCTCCTTACCATTTACAATTTCCATAAGATCTTGCATGATCATGATGGATTCCATTCTAACTTTCCATATGGAATAGTTAGTTTTGTTGAGCCTTTCATTAGTATCCAAAAGATATGCATTTATAGATGCCATATAGTCTCCTAATCAAGGACTTGACACAAATGAAGGTTACTTCTATTGATTTGATTGAAGGTCTACCTCATCCCACTTCTTAGGGACCTGAAAAGATCGGTAATAGACTTCCTATAAAGTTCTAAGAATGCCCTAACAAAATCAAATCATAGAATACTAGAAACAATGCACTTGCTTGATTGAAGTAGACAATACTAGTAGAATTGCCCCTCTTTCTATAAAGAACATTAAAGCTTCCAAATGATCTGATCAAGAGTGAATTTCAGAAACCTAATATACTTCCAAAATCACTTGTTAAAGATCTAAATGGAACTTAATGAGGATGCAACACAATCTACTATCCAATCACAAGCAAAAAATGATCAAAATTGATGAAAAATTGATCTAATTTGGTGCATAAGTCAAGCAATGGTTGGACTGAACCTAAATCACTTTAGGAGGTGCCTACTACACCTTAGAATAGCCTTGAAGAGTCCCCAAAACTCTTATCTTCCCTCTCCTTGAATGCTAGAAAGCCTCCTCTATGAAATCACCTCCAAAACTCGCTTAGAAATCAATGCTTGGAGCAAGCAAAACTTGCTATCTTGGTAATGTGAATTGAATTCAACTTTGCCTCTGGTTTTAGACACCTAAACACCTGCAAATGAAGTCACACAACACCAATCTCCAATGTATTTGACTCACTTTGAGTTCTAGAATCAATACTAGATGCTAAGATCCAATCTACACAAGATTTAGATCAAAAATTGTGATCAAATTGAATGAAAACCAAGGATTTAGCTCATTTCAGCCTTTAGGCTCTGATACCATGTAAAAATTACAGCAAATAAGGATCCTAAAACACTTGAAATGATGAGGGAAACAATAAATTATGATTTCATAAGATTAGCACAAGTTGAACCATCAAAATCCATCAAAAATCTATGCTTGAACCTCACCAAATGGCCCAAATCCTTGAAGAAGGCTTCACACGTGTGAAAGTACGGCCTCTCACAGTCTGAGTACTGTACACCAGACCTACATTCAATCCTATAATCATTATTAATCACAAGTACTCAAACAATTATGAACATAGAGAGCAATTGCATCATTATGAGAGAAAAAACATGAAATTGCTTGATTTATTTTTGGTGAGATATCATCACCTATATATACATGATCCATCACGGTTTTGGGCAGGTATGAGTAGCCCTAAACCTATCCCTAATGCTAATTTTGGTGGCTCTTTCATCCCTACCAAGTTAAGGTTGGAATCTTGGAGATCCCTCAACAATGCAAAAATTACCAAAAATAGCTCCTATTTTTTCTCCCTTGTATCTAAGCATAATTTGGACTCATTCCAAAGGTTCTAACACTTAGGTCTACTTGAGAACATCCTTATGAATGGAATCCTATGCTATTTGGCACGTGTGACAAGCCACATCATGACCATCTAACTATTTACAAGTCATATGACCAAAACTAGTCAAGCTAGAATTGTGAATTTTTAACATTTGGGTAGGCGCTCGAGCCCCCAAGGCCTTTCTCAACCTAGGCATTCCCTCTCTCTCTTCTTTCCTCTCTCCAAGTAGCGACCGAATAGTTTGGGGAAGGTGGTCGGGCCTCCCAAACCTCTCACTATTTGGACTTTCTTTTTCTCTCTCCCTCCTCTTTGTGCTATGTAGGTTGAGGTGGGGTTGACGCTCTCAGCGTTCGAACCCTATGCTACAAAGACGAGACAACAGAAGCTAAATGTTTCTACCCACAAAACTTTGTTAGCTTTCAAGTGCAAGTCTGCAGAACTTCAAGGGAACTGTCCACAGGCAAAATCCGCTCCAGACCATAACCACCACAAAACGGTTTCAACCGAAGGAGCTTATAAACGAAGGTCAGATGTTCTTCAAACACTTTACTTTTGGAATCCAAAATTTCAATCCAAGTGTATCTAGAGTAATCATCAATAAAAGATACATACATAGATGCACCTCCAATAGATTCTTGAGAAAAGGAGTGCACATCACTATGAATAAGATCTAATGCTTTTGTAGATCTAGTGGAAGAGATATCAAAAGGTAGCTTGTGTGCCTTTGAGAGGCCACAATCTTCACAATTTTTTTCACACTTTGAGAGTGTCTTGGGAAGGATGAGAGCAAGATACTTGGTGCATAGCATCTCCATAGATTTGAAGTTGGGGTGGCCCAACCTCTTATGCCAAAGCTCCACATGATTGAGCTCCTCCTTCACCATGTTCACATGTCCAAGAAAAACACTAGCATCTAATTTAAAAAGCCTTCCTTGCTTGAATCCCTTTACAATGCAAGTATTATTCATCATTATGGAGCAAACACCTTGCTTAAAATGGACATCTAAGCCATCATCCATCAATTGTCCTACACTTAACAAATTCTTAGTGAGTGTAGGACATAGAGTACATTATCAAGATCTACTCTTTTAGAAGATCCAAGACTTAAGGGAATAGTTCCCACTCCATCTATTCTACATTCTTGATCACTTGATGTTAGAATAGACTTTTTACAACCTACAAAAGTTACAAGAGTTGAGAAAAATCTTTTTGGAATGTCATGTGGGAACTAGCCCCACTATCAATCCACCATGTGTCATTGGAGTAGCTCTTGGATGTTGATGTAGAAGCCATCAAGGATGAATCCACTTCATCCTCATCTTCCTCAAGAGTGAGGTTGCCTTGTTTGCAGGCTCCTTGTGCATTCTTTTTCTTGTAACACTCGGCTGCAAAGTGCCCCTTTTTTCCACAAAAGAAGCACTTGAGTTTGGCTTTGTTCTTCTTTCCACCTTTGGAGCTTGATGATTGATCATCACTTTTCGTCTCCTTTTGTTGGATCTTCTTCTTTGACTTTGCCTTTCCTTTGCTTGAGAAGTTGGCCTTCTCATCACCATCATGCAACTTCAAGGATCCAATCCTTTGCTTGACATAAAAGATCCTACTCTCCTCGGCCACAAGCACACTATGGAGCTTGTCAATGGAAGGTAGTGCATCTTAAACATCAAAGCTTTGTACAAGATTGGAGAACTCATCTCCAAGACCATTCAAAATGATTTGAACAAGTTCATCATCATAAATACTGTCACTAATGATGGAAAGTTCTTTGTTGAGAGATTTTATTCTCAAGACATACTCTTGATCACTTTGATCACTCCCTCTAATGCTTTGAAGAACTTTGTTTCTAATCATAAGCACTCTAGAGGTGTTTTTGGATTCATAAATCCCTTTAGGTAGTCCCATGCCTCCTTGGCCGAGTTACAAGATAAAACCATGTGAAAACTGCTAAATTCTAACAGTTTGAATAAATCAAACTGATATCAATGTCTTCAATTGGGTCTATTTCTAATCTATGTACTAATAGAACAGTTGTATCTTGAATATTGCGTGCGGAATCAATATGCGGAATTAAGAGACAAATTAAGACAATTTTAGACAAACAAAATCTATTGATCAAAAACGAATTTATTATTCTGAATCTGAATCAGTATACATCTTTTGATGCCTTATCTCGTTGTTGTGTCTCTGATTGAATGACTCTGAGAGTCTCTTCAGTGTGAGAGTGTGTGTTACAACGAGTAGTGCACATGTATTTGTATTGCTAACTTGACATCCAATCCACTATCAAACAAATGTCCTACACTAATGAGATTTTTGGTTAGTCTAGGTACATAAAGTACATCATGCAAGCAAAAAGATTTTGATGATGATGCATACAGTGGAATACTATCTAGTCCTTCAATTCTACAGTCTACATCATTAGCAGTATAGATTGATCTTTTTGCACCTAGATATGGCATGAGACTTGTGAAAGAGTTTCTAAAACTAGACGTACGGGAACTAGCCCCACTATCTATCCACTAGACTTCTTCATTCTTGAAAGAAAAAGATGAAAAACTAGACATCATTAAAGAATCCTCTCTTTCACTCTCAGCACCCTCATACTCATCCTCATTAGTAAGGTTAGCTTGGTTCTTCTTCTTAAAACAGTTTGATGCATAGTGGCCTTTCTTGCCACAGAAAAAACATTTGATCTTTGACAGCTTCTTCTTGCCACTGGATGTTGCAACTTGTGAGAACTGATCCTCACCACCTTCTTTGGCTTTGTCCTTCTTGAAGTGTTGTTGAGTCCAAAACACCAAAATCTCAATATTCACAATATGGCAAAACATGCCAAGACTTCTCTACATCAAAGTGGCTCGAGTTCCTACAGTGGAGTTGCATGGAAAGTCCACTTAACTAAGTTAATCCAACTACCAAGGATCCAAATGTCTAACTGCATGCATGGATATTGTATGTACTGCATGTCACCTCTCAAAAGTGCCAAGACATGTGTAGATCTTAAAAACCACTTTGCATGTTGCATGCAGTGACTGCATGTGGCTTGTATGCACGCTAAATGACATTGCATGTAAACTGAATTTCTGTATGACATTAAATTTGAATCTAGCTAATTCAAACTCGACCTATTCTAGAAGGCTATGTGCTCAATTCACTTACCTTTATGTACAATAAGTTTACAAATAGAAATAACATGGTCATGGTTCCAAAACTCGAGATAGGAAGATATTATTTTACTAATCTTTACAATCCACCACACCATACCCTTGGTGGATGGAGCAGTCCCCAAGGTGAGTCGTTACTACCGTTGCAACCCGAACTACACGGAGCTGATCAAGCAGGAATTGCAAAAGTTGTTAGATGCAGATTTCATTTATAAAATTGAGCACACTGAATGGGTATCACCGATAGTTATAGTACCCAAAAAGAATGGAAAAATACGAATCTGTGTGAATCTGAAGGCGCTAAACGCAGTCACCAAAAATGATGATTTTCCTTTGCTCTTTACAAAAAGTGTCCTTGACAGAGTAGTTGGAGCCGAAGCCTACAGTTTTTTAGATGACTTCAGCGGTTACAACCAAGTGAAGATAGCACCCCAAGACCAACATAAGACAACATTTGCCACGGAATGAGAAAGCTATGCTTATAAGCTGATGCCATTTGGACTTTGTAATGGCCCAAGCACCTTCCAGCGGGTCATGCAGGTGGCATTCAAAGAGTATTTGCAGAAACTTTTGAAAATTTTCTTGGACGATCTGTGCATACATGGACTAGACTCTGAATACTTATCCAATCTATATCGTGAATTCCAGATCTCCTTGAATCTAGAAAAATGTCAAGTTTGGGTTACACATGGCTTGATTCTCGGCCATATAGTGTCTAGACACGGGATCTCCATAGACCTATAAAAAATCAGGATCATTGTTGATCTACCACTTCCAGGAATGATCCGCGAGGTCTACATATTTATGGGTTATGCTAACTATTACATGATTTTCATTCTAGATTTTGCCGAGTTAGCACGACCAATCTACAAACTCACAACGGATCACATTGGAATGAGAAAGCCCTAAAGGCTTTCCAAAAACTTAAAAATGCATTGGTTTCACCACCAATCTTATGGCCACCCAATTGGTCTATTGAGTTTCATGTGCATACGAACACATCAAAGAATGCAGTTAGAGCAGTGTTAACCCAGCTAGGAGAACACAAAAAAGATTTTGCGATCCGATTTGCAAGCCGACAACTCAGTGATATAGAAACGACTTATTCAACCACAGAGCAGGAAGCACTGGCAATGATGTATGCGGTTAAGAAGTTTCGGCATCACTTGATGGCCACACACTTTGCTTTTTATACGGACCATCAGCCCTTGCTCTATCTTGTTAACAAAACTTGCAACACAAGGAGAATCACTCAATGGCTATTTCTGTTGTTAGAGTTTGATTTTCTTATAGTAGTTTGCAAGGGAAAATAACACTACATGGCGGATTATGTATCACGTATCAAGGGGAAGGAGGTTGCAACCCAACCCGACATTGAGCTGTCTGATGCTGTCTTATTTTATGTAGACACAGTACCGGAATGGGCTAATGACATAGTTGAATACCTAATGAGAGGCCAACCGGACAAATCACTACCAAAGGCAGATCAGCAAAAATTGATCTTAAAATCTAGACCTTATCAGCTGATTGTCAGTCAATTGTACCAAAGAGGACCAAATGGGATTCTTTGGCGATGTATTCTTTCTCATGAGGCCAAGTTTCCTGCTCTTCTGCATTCTGCGGGCAGAAATCATTTTGCTTTTACATGAAGGCATGAGTGGAGGCCATTTTGCATCCGACATTATAGTTTGCAAGATCTTACAATCAGGATGCTGGTGGCCAATGACTCATAAGGATACGAAGGACTACCTGAGGAAATGTGATGTGTGCCAAAGGGCAAGGAGACTGACGAGATTGAATTATGACCTTCTGCACCCGGTCTTAGCCCAAGCACCATTTGAAAAGTGGGCTTTGGTGGACTCAATGGTCACTATTGGCATTATGTCCGGTGACTGCCAGGCCCATCTCTCATCGTCAGGCAAAAGCCCTGATAAAGCCTTTTGTAACCCAGACTTCACCCAAAATTCCGATTCAAACTAACAACGAGTATTTGATAGAGGCTATCACGGACCCAGTAATTCAGGCGGCTGCACATTTGTTGAATAGCTTTTTGGTTGTTTCAACATTTCGCAAGGACAGAATCCAGTCCAAGCTGTTTAGTTAGATTGTGGAGTCCTTCTTGGGATTCCCTAGCCCATACGACTGACATGCCTTTCTCATCCACGAATCAACAATATCCATCAAACCAAACACTCGTGACCGTATCGTAGTGGGTCCCCTCCTGTGTAACTTTACTTGTGCACTTCTCGAGGCGAAAGTGCGCGACTTTCGCCATTCTAGCCTTTTATCATCCATTGTGCCACACACTAACCTGTATCCTAGAATTTTGTGAAGGAGGTCCCTACCAAAATTTGGGTGGAACTGAACAAGGGAAATGGATTTCACCTAATACGTAGTCTAAATTCCGCTATATAAGGGCTGAATTTGAGTCATTTGTCACCTTTCCTAGCAAAGCTCTGCTGAAATTTCGATCAAATTTTCCAAGTTCTCCTCCGAATGCAACCAAACTTCATACAAGCCATCATCTGCATACTCTGAACCCAGATCTACACTCTGCATTGCGGTTACTACCATCCAATTCTCGTTTTTCACTATTTTTCTCGTTTTCATCACATTTTTTTTACCAATTCCACCGTTTTTCTTACTTTTAAACCAATTTTAGCTATCACTGCCAACATGGCCTCCTCACCTTCCCATTTTATCTAGTAACAAGTACAACAAATGTACTATTCAAAGGCTCTCCCTTCACTCTTTCTCAGAATTTAGCTACAATGCTATTCTCTTGAATCTCACAAGACTCAAAGAGCAAGATCTATAATGATCTTGGACTCAAAAACATTTGGGAAAGTGTATTCTACACAATCTATTCACTTAGAAACTTGGATTTGATTCTTGGAAGTGCCAATGCCTTCCAATGGTGTTTAGAATGGTTTTAGTTTCACTCTTGAACTAAAAAACATAAGCCTCAAACTCTATTTCAAGGATTTGTAGGTTTAATAAGCTTCTAACACCATTTACTTATCAAATCTATAATGGAAACAATGGATTTTCATAAGCACATCACTAGTTTCACTCTTCACAACACACTAATCTGAACCTCAACATTACAAGTAAACTATTAGAAAAGGTCGCCCTCCTTCAAAATGAATCTAGCACCAATGCTTTCACCAAAATGAAAATTTTTGGATCATCAACTAAGCTCTTTCACTTGGCTCTGATGCCATGTCACATTTCAGATTAAAGGACTGAATTTGATCTACAAATGATCACAAAGAGTGATTGGTAGCTTGGGATCTTGATCTATATCAAGACTAGCTTCCAAATCTAGCTTCTACTTGACAATCTTTGTGTTTACAAGCAAGAACAATAAAAAATGATGACCCACGGTTTCTTCACACGTGTGAAGTACAGCTACTGTACGGCCTGATAATAGAGAAATAGTTTACTAATCATTTTCTTAGCATACATTCACAAAGAAAGTGTAAACACCAAGATTGCTTCACAAACCAATGTTTCTCATCATTAGCTCAATAATGGATCCATCATGGATCAAGTACAAAATCATCATAATCTCTCTCTAAGCTGCATCCAGCACGTGTGGGACAGCTCATTGTACTCATCCATATCCACTTTGGATAAGATCTATCAAGTTTGCCATATCATCCATTGGTGGTTTGTGTTGACCTTCTAGATTCCTACAATCTAGGACCTAACTCCTATAATTTAGGAGATGTCATATTAGACTCAAATGAACGTCATACAATTCTTTAGCCATTAGTATAGTTTTCATCTTAAGTTTCCACAGATGGTAATTGGCTCCATCAAGCTTGTCTATGATGGGACTGACTTTCCTTTGGAAATCCATGTGGAGGAATTAGTCTAAGTGCTAGGAAAAACTATTAGTGACTTAAGTATGAAAATCTGCTATTGAATTACAGAACAAGAAGACAATTACTCTATCAGCTAGTAGAGTCTTGTACTTTAGAAGATTATCAGGCTACGAAAATAGCTCTGATACCATGTTGGAGAAAGAGGGTGTGTCTCGTGTGAGAAATGAAAATAGCTCGAAAAGAAAACGAACACGAAAAATAAACGAACGAGAAATGAACTCAAACGAAAAGTGTTTGTGCATAGTGGAATGAGCTATATGAATCTTTCCAAAGAATGACTACGCCTATCAGAAATGAACAGAACGTTAGTGATAGAAATCACGGTTGTTCTGATTACGTATCCAAAAAATACTAGAAAAATAATTTGTCGCAAACAGCTAGGCAAATATGATTTGCAAAAGGCAAGACTTTATATTACTCATCAACAGCTAGACTAATATTAACTCGCTAAAAACAGATTACTAGATTGAGCAACTAGAAAGTCAGACATAATGAAAAATAAGCATAGCAATATTGACGCAAATCTGAACGCTGAACAAAAGAGCTGTTATCAGATTAAGTATAGCAAAATATACATGTCAATAATGCGATAGAGCACAAGACAATAGCGGACAAAACCACGTGCTCTACAAAGCTAATTTAATCTGTAAAGGAATGAAACCTATTACTGACAATAAAGAATCAATGCACAAGGCAAAAGCGCAAAAAATCTTGAAAACGTGCATTTTTTGGGGGTTTTCTTGGAAAAATTTAAGATTTTATGGGAACAAACCCTCGCAGATTGGTATGCACTTGTATATGAGTCAGATTCACCTGCTCACCGAGCTGAAAGAGCTAATTCTCAAGTAAACCCAAAAAATATTGAAAAAAGTGCATTTTTAGGGGTCTTTTTTTGGCAAAATTTTAACATTTTCTAGGAATGAACCCTCGCAAACTAGGATGCTCTTGTATCTAGGTCAGATTCACTTGCTCACCAAGCTGTGAGAGTTATTTCCCAAGGAAACACAAAAAAATCTTTAAAAAAGTGCATTTTTTTGGGGTTTTTTTTGCCAAATTTTGAGATTTTATGGAAACTAATCTTCGCAGGCTGGTATGTGCCTGTTTCAGAGTCAGATTCATCTGCTTACCAAGCTACGAGAGTTACAAGAAAACTCAAAAATTTGCTGTTTGAGAAGGTTCTAGGCCAGTCTTGGGAACCTTCACATGGGCACTTTTTTAGGGATGTAACTCTCGCAGACTTCTCTGTGTCTTTGTCTCGGTGAGATGGAACTTTAGAAAGCTCTGCGAAGGTCAGTTTTGAGTTTTGAATTTTTTTTTTTTTAACAAGAGATTTTTGAATTTTTATGGATTTTTCTCTGTTTTTTCAAAATCTATTGGAAGTAACCTTCGCAGACTTCTATGCAGGTCTAGGATAGTACCCTGGAGCTACTACCAGTTATGCAAAGGTGTGAAGTTTTTAGCACGTGTGAACTTCACCACACACCTTACAGGATCTTACTGAGGTGTTTTGATTGCACTAGATTGATCAAAGAACAGTATGCTTGAAAAATCTAAGGCAAGAGCACAATGACATACATCTGATGAAAAAATCTAACTCTTCACTATGAGAAATGAATGTCAGAAATAATTCTAAATGTTCCGTATGGGAAAAAAATGCTGCTCTCAGGTAGAGAGAGAAAATCAAGCATGAATAACTCGGGTAGAGAGAGAAAATGAGTCCAAAACACCAAAATCTCAATATTCACAATAATACAAAGCATGCCCAGCTTTCCCTACATGAGAGAGGCTCGAATTCCTACAGTGGAGTTGCATGGAAAGTCCACTTAACTGAACTAATTCACCTACCAAAGATCCATATGTGTAACTGCATGCATGTATGTTGCATGTACAACATGTCAACTCATAAAACTGCCTAGACATGTGTAGATCACTGAAACTACTTTGCATGTTACATGCATTGATTGCATGTGGCTTGCATGCATACAATATGACTTTGCATGTTATCTAAACTACTGCATGTCATCAAAATAGAACCTATCTAACTCAAATCCGAGCTACACTAGAAGGATATGTGTTCAATTCAGACTCCTTTTATGTACAACATGAAATTTAGTAGAAATCATCATAAACATGACCCCAAACTCGAGATAGGAAGATAATATTTTGATAATCTTCACACTCCTCCTTAAAATTTATGTTGCTATCAACATAGATTTCGAAATTAGGCCAAGGTTTGATCTCATCTTCATAAAGACATTCTTGAGTAGAGGTCTGGTGAGAAGATCTGCAACACAATCTGAAGATGAGACATGTTTCAATGAGATCTCTCTCCCAATGACTTTTTCTCTTACAAAATGATGAGCCACTTCAATATGCTTGCTCCTTGCATGAAAGATTGGATTATTTGCAAGAGCTTGAGCAAAAATGTTATCATTCTTGATAATTGGAAGATTTTCATCTGCAACACTTTAGTTCCAAAAGTAGCCTTTTGATCCATAACACCTCCTTAGTTGTGGTTGTAAGAGATTTGTATTTAGCTTCACAAGATGATAAGAAAATAGCTGTCTGCTTCTTTGATAGCCAAAAAACCAAGTTCCCTCCAAGAAATATAGTATAAGCACTTGTGGCTTTCCTATCCAACCTATCTCCTACAAGATCTGAATCTGAAAAAGCAATCAAAGTCAGATATTCTCCTTCATAGAATAATCCATAATCCAAGGTACAAGATATATACCTCAAGACTCTTCTAGCCAACTTCCAGTGATATAACTTTGGATCTCGCATGTGTTGACTTAGCTTATGAACACAAAAGCTTAGATCAGGCCTTGTCATTGTTAACCAAATAAGTGAGCCAATAAGACTCCTATAAAGAGTGATTTCCTCAAAGGATTTCTCATCATCTTTCATAGGAACTTTTACAGTGTGCTCCATAGGTGTATCTATGCCTTTACAGTTCTCCATATGGAATTTTTTGAGCATGGAAAGTGCATATCTACTTTGCCTATAAATGCATGGCCTTTCCAAAAATCTATTTTAAGGCCTAGAATATAGTGAAGAACTCCTAAGTCCTGCATCTTAAACTCAGTACCAAGTGCATGCTTAGTTTCTTCAACTAACTTCTCATTGTTTCCACAAAGAATGATATCATCTACATAGATGAGAAGTATAATTACAAAGTTATCTACAAACTTATAATACAGAGAAGGGTCATATTCACTTAGACAAAATTCGAGTGATATGAGATAGGAGTTAAGCCTTGCATACCAAGACCTTGGTGCCTGTTTCAGTCCATACAGACTTTTGAACAGAAGAAAAACTTTTGATTCATCACCTTCCTTAACAAAACCTGCAGGTTGCTCCATGTAAATCTCCTCCTCAAGGTAACCATTGAGGAATGCATTAGAAACATCAAGCTGGAATATGCTCCATTTGTGAAAACATGCAAGAGAAATGAGTATTCAAATTGTTACCATCTTTGCAACTGGTGCAAAGGTGTCTTTATAGTCAAGACCTTTGATCTGTGAATAGCCTTTGGCACAAAGTCTTGCTTTATACTTATTGATAGATCCATCATGATTATACTTGATTCTGATTACCCACTTACATCCGATCACATGCATGTTGTTTGGTGGCTCCACAAGCTCCCATGTGTTGTTTGACATCAAGGCTTCAAACTCTTGGGTCATTGCTTCAACCCACTCTTTGGATTGAAGTGCTTCTTGAACATCCTTAGGCTCTTCATCTGATATTAAAAATGCATGATAAGAAGTTTCACCTTCCACTTGCCTTCCTTCAGCATCATATGTGAGCCTACTTGGCTCAGATCTAGCTCGTGTAGATCTTCTTGGTGTGGTAGCTTGAATTTGCTCCTCTTCAAGCCTCAGCCTCACCTCTTCTTGAACAACATCAAGATTGATGATTGATCTTGCATGAGACTCCTTGACCTGTGCATCATCCAAGTTAAACTTCTGATCTTCATGGAAGATCACATCTCTACTAACAACATTCTTGTCAGTAGATGGTAAATAAACTTTGTATGCCTTTTTGGTAGATGCATATCCTACAAAAATTCCTCTTACAGCACTAGGATCTTCCTTCTTCCTAGTTTTTAGAGGCACATGCACAAAGCATACACAACCGAAAAGAGATGATCTACCTTAGGCTTTTTCTTATACAACATCTCAAATGGTGTCTTTCCTCCTATTGCAAGATTTGAAAGCCTATTACAAAGATAGTTTGCACATGCAACTGCCTCTCCCCAAAATTCTTTAGGTAGAGAAGCTTCTAGCCTAATGGCTTTTGCACATTCACACAAAGTTCTATTTTTTCTCTCAACAACTCCATTTTCCTGAGGAGTATATGAACAAGAAAACTCTCTTTGAATACCCTCTTTCTCACAAAAGTCTTTAAACTTATTGGAAGTGTATTCTCGTCCACTATCACTTCTCAAAGCTTTCAACTTGAAAGGAAACTGCTTTTTTACGTAAGCTTTGAAAGTAAGAAAAACTTCATACCATGGCTTTTTAAGACAACATATAGATCCAAGAATATCTTGTATAATCGTCTACAAAAGAGACAAAGCAGTTGGCTCCTCCTTTGCTCTTAGTTGATGAGAAATGAACATCAGAGTGTACAAGTTCAAATGGTTGCTTTGTCTTGATACTTGATCTAGGAAAAGGCCTTCTGTGTGACTTTGCCAGCACACAAGCTTCACAAGGTAGAAGCTCCTTTGACAGTGTCTTTGGTAGACCAACAACTTTTCCTTCTTTGACCATAGATTGCACGACTTTGAAATTGGGATGACCCAATCTCTTGTGCCACAGATCCTCTTGTAGAACCTTGGTCTCATAAGCAATATCTGAAATGTTAGCACTCTCCCTAGAATCTAGTTTGTACAACTTACCAATTCTAGATCCTCTAGCAATAACTTCATTTTCTCTTGAGATTATACACTTGTCAACTTGAAACTTGACATCCAATCCACTATCAAACAATTGTCCTACACTAATGAGATTCTTGGTTAATCTAGGTACATACATGTAAGCAAAAAGATTTTGATGATGATGCATGCAATGGAATACTACCTATTCCTTCAATTCTACACTCTACATCATTAGCAGTATAGATTGATCTTTTTGCACCTAGATATGGCATGAGATTAGTGAAAGAGTTCCTAGAACTAGACATATGGGAACTAGCCCCACTATCTATCCACCAGACTTTTTTATTCTTAAAAGAAAAAGATGAAAAAGTAGACATCATTAATGAATCTTCTCTTTCACTCTCTACACCCTCACACTCATATCCCACGAGTTGAGTACCCTCTCAAACTCTCTGATTGCCTAAAAATCTTCTAAAAAAAACAAATCAAATTGATTTAGAAACAAGAGCAACACATTCTACTCTTCAATACCTATCCAACAAGCTATAGAACATCAAATTTGGATCATTCCTTGAGAAGTAGCACTCATTAATGAGGGCTGATTTCACACGTGTGAGCTCTCTGTCCGTACAAAGCTCCGCTAGATCAGATCAGCCTTGATGTGATCCACTTATGATCCTCAAATTGCTTGTTTCTCAGCGAGTTTGAATCCCTCTCCCAAATCCGAGTTCCTGCAAGCAAAAACACTAATGATTTGATGTATACACCCTCATTTTTTCAAAGCATTAAGCTTTGATACCATGTGAAGTTTTTAGCACGTGTGAACTTCACCACACACCTTACAGGATCTTACTGAGGTGTTGTGATTGCACAAGATTGATCAAAGGACAATATGCTTGAAAAATCTAAGGCAAGAGCACAATGGCATACATTTGATGACTCTTCATTATGAGAAATGAATGTCAGAAATAATTCTAAATATTCACAATAATACAAAACATGCCCAGCTTTCCCTACATGAGAGAGACTTGAATTCCTACAGTGGAGTTGCATGGAAATTCCACTTAACTGAACTAATTCACCTACCAGAGATCCACATGTGTAACTGCATGCATGTATGTTGCATGTACTGCATGTCAACTCATAAAATTGCCTAGACATGTGTAGATCACTGAAACTACTTTGCATGCTGCATGCACTGATTGCATGTGGCTTGCATGCATACAATATGACTTTGCATGATATCTAAACTATGCATCAAAATAGAACCTATCTAACTCAAATCCGAGCTACACTAGAAGGATATGTGCTCAATTCACACTCCTTTTATGTACAACATGAAATTTAGTGGAAATCACCATGGACATGGCCCCAAACTCGAGATAGGAAGATAATATTTTAATAATCTTCACAAAAGGTTCATGCCCACTAGTTTTTGAGAAATCAAAATCTGATGGGATTTTGGCTCTCTTTTTCCCTCCAAAAACAAATTTTGAGCCTTTTTTTTTTTTTTTTTTTTTTTTTTTTTTTTTTTCTGATTTTTATGGATTTATGGATTAACGAAAGGATTGGGTGCTTGGATCTGATCCTCCCACCTCACAATCTCTCCCTACAATTCTTCCAAACAAAAAATCAACACAAACATGGCAAAATCTTAAAAAAAATGGCAAAACTAACATTAACTCACACTAATCTAACCCCAAAAAATTTGATTTTTAAGGTAAAAAAAAATGGTGAGAGAGAAGAAAAGAGAGAGGGAGAGAGAGAGGAAGAGATTACAAAAACTACCTTACTGTCTTTGGGTCCTTGCTTTGCATACATTCCCTTGGAAACAAGGAGGAAGGATAATCCAAGCTCTATAAAGCCTTTATACTCTCTATTTCAAAAGTGATTGAGAGTAAAGAAGTCATAATTTATGAAGATCTACATTCAACCTTGGAAGGGGCCAAGATCAAGGCATCTCAAGATGTATCTCAAATCATATCTATTGAAAATTATCAAGATGTGAAGGGGTTGAGGTTTGAGGAGGAGCTCCGCAACATATGATTTCAAGGGGATCTTCAAGATGGATGGCCAAGTCTTTATGGATCATCTTTTATGGTAAAGAGAGGCAAGTTTCAAGTGGTATTCACTTCAACATATTCTCTCATGCTTCTCTTTCATTACTTGATGTACCATCTTGCTTTTATGAGTTTTCTACATTTCATAGTTGGAGTGAGGTAATGATTGTCTTGTATCATGCCTCTAGTATGGACATATTACTTGTCACTCATGGCTTAGATATGTTTCCAACTTACTTAAAAAGCAAGTGGTTGAGTCATCAAGTGTATGCTCTTGGATCTAGTAAGAGCAAGAATGAGCTTGTTGCTCATAGTTTGAAAAATCACGTTTTTACATGGTTTGAGCCAAGGTCCAATCAAAAGTGAAAAATGTTGCATCACACATCCAATAGGATTAGAGAGGCTATGTTTAAGAGGTCCAATAGGAATTAAGCTTGGATCTCCATGAGTTTCTATATGTACTTTTATCACCATCTTGTAACATAAATAATTGGAGACTATATTGAATACAAACATGTCAAAATAAATCTCTCTCTCTCTCTCTCTCTCTCTCTCTCTCTCTCTCTCTCTCTCTCAACTCACATTATTGCTATTTTTTATGTCAAACCTAAAAAAACCCTAAAACATTAAAAAAAAATGAGCGACTCTCTCTCACGATCTTGACGCCTCTCCTCTCTTTTATATGTTTTCTCTTTCTAGAAATTTCTTTAAAGCCACATGTCCTTTCTCTAGAAATCTCTAAATACACGTCATTTTCAACCCATTTTCATTGCACTTTAGATGCCCTTCAAATATGTTTTAGGGCAAACATGGACCAATGAGAATAGACAAAACCTTTTTTGTATATCATTGCTCACATTCTCTCTCTCTCTCTCTCTCTCTCTCTCTCTCTCTCTCATACACACCTCAATTTGTCCTTGGTGTCTATCTAATGTTGCACATATCACTCATTTGACACTTATACCTATTGCTAAATAGTCACAAACATGAAGAGATTATTAATCATTGTTGAGGGCTCCAATCTCAACTCCCTCCTATATACCTCATGTTGCCTTTGCAAAGACAAGCCACCTCTTGAATATCTTTATTGGTTTACCTAATGGCATCACAAAAACTCAACTCCGTTGTGAATAAAATGCTCATATAGAGCTCAAGTACAATTTATGAGGAACTGAACTTGAAATAAAACAAGCATCAAGGATACCAAGCTATGTCTTCACCTTAGTTGCCCGTTTCGGAACGGAACGCCTTCTGGAACCCGAACACGTTCCGTTCCGGAACCTGACCAAAAAATAATTTTAGAAAAAACATATTTTTTTAACAAAGAAAAACCAGTGATACTGAGTGGAGATCTGATTGGTTGATAACCATCCAGAAATGCGCGATGACTGCACACAATGCCATCACTTGACATGGTTTTCAGGATGACAACCATCGAGGGATCGACATGTGCGATTAAGACAACCATCCAGTTCCGTGCTTTCTTTGTTGTAGAATCATCAATTTATTGACACTTATTGCTACTTTTGGATGTTCTTTATGCTTTATTTTGAATTCGTTCATCATGCGCATAATATGTGAAAAGGGAATTTCAAGAAATAAGTTAGCATCGGTCCCACACTAGCATGATAACAGATTACCCACATCAATCACAGCCAACCAAAAGGAGGACGACTAAGGAATCCTCACTGTGGTGGCTGGGCTTTTGATTATGATTAGATAAACCGACAGAACAAGATTTTGAAAAGAACTCTACTGATTTCTTGCATATCAAGATGTGTCCCTCACAAAGAAGGAAGATGCGGGAGATGCGGCAAGCAGCCAGCCAAGCCTCTTTCTTTATATATAAAAAAAAAACGTTCCGACCCAGTACGTTCCGGAACGTACGGAACAGTCAGAACGGAACGTTCCGACCCATTTTGGTCGGAACGGGCTTCTAAGGTCTTCACTATTAGTCCATAACATATCACACTTCAAGGAATTGAAAAATCTTTAAGAAAATACCCACATGAAAACGGTATGCAATTTCTCATCAGGACATGGTCATATTTTTGCAATCATATAAGGGTTTTTATTTCTCTTTATAGGATTTGCTTACATGCTCTACCAATCATGTCATAAAATGTACATATTTCAAAATTTTAGGTTACAATAATTTAAACCTTCACATATTCCAGCATACTATTTATCGTATGCAGTTAGATAAGAAGCAAGCCCTAATCTCATCACAAACTAATGATAACAAAAGGAAAGTTAAAAAAAATAATCAAAAGATCAAAGCATTTGTTTAAGGTAGCTCCCTTTGATGAATGAATTAAGGATTTGTAAACAGGAAAAAGTATTGTAACCCAAATCAAACATATGGTTGAACCAAATGGCGAATAATTTCCACTTTTCAACTATCAAATGTGAGGTTGTAAATGTCAACAACTTTCCCCAAATCTACGACATGTAGAACTAACACTCAGAAAACACATGGCTTCTATAGTATTGTACAGTTCCTTTGCTTCTTCTTCCGCTTCTTCAGCTTAGGTGGCTGCAAGACCACCTTGATAGCTGCATCAAACACAGCTTTTACATTCTGCAACATGAAATGATGAACTGGGTGAGCTTATATGGCATATGATAAGACATTTACAAAGAATGCAAAAAATGCAAGAGAGGTTGAATCAACTCATAACAAGCAAAGAAACAGATGAACTTCAGCTAAAGTACCTACTAACTTGTGTTCATACCAGTACACTTAAAAAATGCGTAGGATTCACATGATTGTATGTATGTCTATACCCGAACCCTAACCCCTAGACAAATTGATTAGCTTCAACTTGAGAGGGTACTAGCTTGTGTTTCATACCCATATACTTGAGAATGCCTACAATGCACATGAAGGTTTGTCTATGCTAAATAAAAAACATAACAGACCTTAAACCCTAAACCTTAATCCAATATCCTACACCCTAAATCCTAATGCTTAAGCCAAAAACCTGAACCACCATAAAGCCTAGATATAGATAATCTTGGATATCTTACTGCTGGCACTGGCGAAGCTTCTAGTAAACCATAAATCCCAGACCATAGATCCTAAACCATAAACTTTATTGGAGATATTAAGGAGAATTGTGAAGCTTCCAGTGAATCATATGTGCAACCACAACCAAGGCATACTAGTCAAACAAAAAGGAAAAATTATGCCCTCGTGTAACTAGCAAAACTCACATTGCTGCATTTGAGCAATTGGCATGTAGTGAAGCAAAATCTGCAATCAAGAGAGCTTATATCAAAATGCACATGCAAACCAGTAGCTTGTGGGTCTTTTTGATAGTTCTAATCAGCCAAAGGTTTCAAAACCAGTTGACCACTGATCACCTAACCTGCTATACAATCTTGTGTGATACTAAGAGCTGATCACTGATCATTTATGCCGCTATACATGTGTTACTTTAAGCTGCATAAACACTGATTGCACTCCAAAATACGAGTATTATAAAATTGGGATCATTTACATATTTGGTAAATTAAAAAACCCATCAACATGAAGTATACAACAATATGCCATAATTGTAATCAAGTGATTTACACCCTTAGAAACCTGTTCCAATCCTTTTGGGCCTGAAGGAACTGTACGTTCTGTGCAGTACGTTCCGGAACGTACTGTCAGAACGTTTTTTTTTTAATTTAAAAAAACAAGTCATAAAGCCTGAAACTACAATCCTTCCAAAAGAAAATGAGAAATCGGAGGCTCCAAAAACTGTCAAGTCCCATTCTGGGTTTGTGAATACAAGGATGATTTGTGAACAGAGCTGTGTGACAAGGGAAGCACAAGTGAGATGAAACCCTAAACTAGTGTGCAGCCTCCCTCAGAGCTGTGTGACAACGGAAGCACAAGTTCTGTGCAGCCTCCCTCAGAGCTGTGTGACGACAGAAGCACAAGTTTCGAGTAGCCAAACGGAAAACAGATGTATCTTGACATCCGCAGAATTCCCTTTTTCAGCATCTTTCTCATTTCCCATCTGAAAACTAGTTCTCTGCAAACCGTGCCCATCATCACCCCCATCTCTTACTGACCATCATCACCACTAAATGAAAAAGAACTACATAAGCCCCGCGCAAAAAATCTTTGATAAAAACTACATATTTTTTGAATTTCTATTTTGGTCACGTTCCGGAACGGGCAACTATGTTTACACCATAGTTTTGTAGCGTACAGAGCAGGTACGTACAGAACACCAGTCCATACCCAACAAATAAAAAATTTAAATTTTAGAGAACATATTTTACTTTTTCACATTAAAATTCAAGGGCCAAGAATTCGAAATTTTCATATTTGTTCCTCCAGAACCGAACGTACACCTTAAAAATGTACCGAACGAGATTTCTGGTTTCAGCCAAATCAGCTTTTATTCAAATGTTCTCAGACTCAACTTTGCGATCACTCTGGATATAGGCTTTGAAATAAGTATGGACTCATCACAAATCTTTAAAGTTCTAACTTAAACTTGCGTTCACCTTAGCTCCTCATTTTCTTGCTGAAATCTAGACTTGTCATCTTCTGCTATCATCTGAAATTTAGTACACATACAAGATTCAGTAAAAAATTTAGTTATACTTTGATATCTAGCTGACGGGTTTCCAAACATGTATTACATGCTATGGATTTGCGAAAGTACCTGCTGTGTCTTTGAACTGCATTCAATGTAGGCTGCTGCCCCAATTTGCTTCCGAAGTTCCTCTCCCTATACAAAGAAGCCACCACTCAGATCGCATAAAGCTGAAGGTTTGATACTATCACATTATGGAGCTGGTTAAATCAGAAAATAACATAACATAATTAACTCACTTGGCCGACCCAAAAAATCTAGATAACCCGAATAACTATATCATACTAATACAGAGTAAGCTAAGTCTGACATGACATCCCATGATTCTGATTGCTATTTGGAGTACAAAAGAGCTTAATTGCTTACTTGGGCTGAGGATATGGGAGTAGCACCCGGATGGTCAGCAAAAAACTGTTTGTCATCTCGTAAATCTACACAAATAGCACAAGCAACCGTAACTAAAACATTCAGACATTGTGAGCAGATGTGACATACAGGGAGAAATCTTTAAAATAGCATCACATAGAATGGAACATGAGAAATATATAGATTGGGCAGGCAAGCGTCATTATGAAAGTAGGGAGATCGTACAACACACCTAGTGTATGTCATCGGAAGCACCTCAAGGTAGGAGCACCAAAGTGATCTATATATCTACCTTGTTGAATCGAAGCTATTCTTAGTTTTCCTGGGGATGACCGCCCTGGTTTCTCTTATGCGAGTGATTAGCACCTTTTACTACACATACAATTGAAGTACCTTGATTTTGCAGGCAACGCCCCCTTAGAGACCCATAAAAAAATATTTATACATGATGAAATTACAGAATAAAAAGGTTGCAACAAACAAAATAGTTGCATCACCTGACAGTTGTTTTTTGCTTGAATCATCAATCTCAGCTTTGTATAGTAATGCCATGTTGGTTGTACATGATGGGATTTCTTATTGAAGCTCTCAAACAAAGTGGTCAGGGGTGGGTTTTGTTCTAGATCCTCAGTATGATGGAAAATCAAAGGTCAGTCTTCAACGCCCATGCAACATTGCACTGCTGTACAACATGTTGCATAATCTCTCACAGAGCACTGGCGTGTATTGCTTGAAGCAACCTCAAACATAATTTCAAGAAAAGAGGTGCGAAAGCTTTAGCTTTAAGTAGCCCACCCACAAAGCCTCAGATCATCTACAACCTTCCTACTCATGTCAGTAGTACCCAGGAGTATGGGCAAATCACATTCATAAAATATATCGAACTTACCTGCATGAGTTCAACACCAACATGCTGACTTTCTGCGCAGACTCGGCCATGATCAAGTATTGTTTAGGAGCAAACCCAATCACATGAAATGTCTACTTCTTCATGGAAACATAAGGAAAACCATATATCATCACATCAACTTGATAAAAAATAAACTAAATCTGAAGGCGGCTGGTGATCCAAGTGCACCACGTGAGGGAAAAAATAAGCTAGTTGCAACTTGAACAAAGGTCCTGAACTAAAAATACAAGTTGGCAAATAGAAAATAAAAAGGTACACTGAAAAAACCCAATATCCACCAGTACACTGACTTAAAACCCAATATCCACCAGCACACTGACTTCTACGCAGACAATGCCTAGTACCTACACAATTTTAATGTGCGGTTTCAGAAACGCGTCCTCCCAGAAATGCGTTTCTGGGCATCTATGCTTCATATAGTGACAAGCTTCCACTAAGAACCTCAGACCACATTATTATGGGTCTTCTCATATACATTAGTGTGAGTCCTGCTACTACATGTGCTTGTGGTATATTTCATGTGAGCTTGTTACTTGCTGCTATTGAGAATAAGGCTCCTCGAAAAGCTACCTTTCTTGATAAATCAAAGCTATTCCTTTTTTACCAGTTGCCATTCTTCAGGTCAAGCTTCAATCTAGCCCCCATTGGTGGCAAGTGCAGTTTTTAGTTCATTAGGATCGTAGACCTGTGGCTACTTGGGAGCCTATAGATGTTTTTTTATCATGCACCATTCAAAAATTACTCAATAACCGACTATGTAAAGCATAATTTATGTGCGGTCAAATGAATAGAATTCTCTAATAAATGCCATATAAGATCTTAATCAGTGGATCATAATTATTAGCAACTTGACACTACCATTAGATTCATTCACTTCCATGTCTTCCATGATGATATAAATACAAAGATGCTTTTGTTGTCTCATTATACAGTGCCCATTATCCTCCATCATGATTGTTAAATGTCAATTTAGATATCAAAGCCATCAATAGCCCATGAATCATGATGTGAGGTGCCCTATGTCAATTTCAATCAAATGACATCCTCATGAGAGGCTTTAGCATGCTGCATTTCAAAATGGAAACTTGAAAGCAATCACATAATATAGACGACAATTTGAGTGTCTATGATACAAAAACATGGAAACTGATCCACTTCCACACATGTCTCATGAGAATGATCAATATATCTGATTTCATAAACGGTAAAGCTCTCAAGGAGTGGACCAGTGGCCAAGTACATGAGAATGACAGATGGAAAATGGACTCATAGAGTCATGTCACACAAAATGAAACCCTGAATCTTCATGACTCGAAGGCATGATGATCAAATGGGGATTCCTCCTCATCACTAACATTGGTAGACGAGTAAGAAGATAGGGAATCCTCCTTGAGTATGTGTGCATGTGTCTCTGAACCTCTGCCCCTACCCCTGCCTCTGCCTTTGCCTCTACCTCTATCCCTACCCTTGCCTCTAGGTCTACATTGGTCACTGCTCCCTTTGCCTGTGATACTATTGCCTCTAACTCAACATGCAAATCCATCAAGCATAACCTACGCCTAAACCCCCCCTCTCTATCTCCATCTCATCATCCAAGGCCTCATCCCCCTCCTCGGCCTCATCCCCACTCCTCTCCTGCATTCTCTACACCCTAGCCATGGATCTAGTGGTCCTGCGCTACCTCCTATGATGACGTGCCAACTCCCGATGATACTCTGAAAAGATCTCATCATCAACCGCAACCCCTATGTGTGCATGGCCTGTTGCAATGTCCATGGATCTAGGTCACTCTTCACGATTCACCTGCCTAGGTGTACCATCTCTTTGCATGTGCCTGAGTTGGTGGTGCAATTTGGAGAATGATGAGCCTATTGCATCTCTTCATGTGCATAAGAGAGCAAGTGCTCCAATCTTGCTCACAAGCCAAAGCGGAACACCCTTGAGCAAGGAGAAAACTCCTCATACTCACCCTGAGATCCAATGAAACATCCCTTTCTAAACTCAAAATCCAACATTTGTCTCTCGATCCTGCAACAAGGGGCCATGACCTGCACAAAGACGAGACATTGTCAGATTCTCGAAATGAACGAGTCATCAAAAACTTTTACAAAACAAATGCACAAAACAGATTACAAAAAGTATACCTGCACTCATCAAAAAGCGATCGTTGAAAGGTCTTCCCAATCCTGTCCATAAACTCGTAAATGAGGCTCGAGTGTAGAACCCTCTCAATCCACCAACCTCAACACATGGTACACTAGCTGCAGGACCTCAACCAACTACTCGGCCTATTGCCAAAAATCATCTCCAAAACAATCTTCTAGAACCTAAGTCCAATCGGCTCGCTGCTACTATGCAACTTTGTGAACTCAGGGCCAACTACCATCTGGCGCAATGCAGGTCGAACACTCGAACCCAAAGCAACCGCTCCAACACGATGAAGTGGTAGGAAAAGCATGTGAGTGCTGCCTTCTTTAGATCCAACCGACTATATGTCCTAGACATGGCAAGGGCCCTCTTCTCCTAGTCACAAATGTGATGGCACTAGATGTGATGGTGGAAATCCAGGGGAGGCCTCCTATGTCATGCATCAAAAGATTGATGTAGTGTGTTGCACACAAGGTCCATCCAATAGTAGGATAGTCCCTCTCCAAAAGCTCACCCATAGCCACATATTTGCTGGCATTGTCGGTGACCACCTCCACCACATGTTGTGTCCCCACCTCGATGACTGCTACACGTATATGCTCATTGATAAACTCTCCCTACTCAACAGCGCCATCTCGGGAAGCATCCACACCCCTGAGAAGTATAATGGCCAACGGACATGAAACCAAGATGTTGATAATAGGCATGCACCTAATATTAGTCCACCCATCCGATAGAATAGAGCAACGATATGTGGCCTAGGCATGTCGTATGGTACTGAGTTCTCTCGTGATGCATGCATGCTCCTCTCTCAAATGGCGAGTACGAAGAGCCTCACGTGTTGGGGGTCTCAAAGTGGCATCACAAGCTGCAACCTCTCTCATCATGTCATGGAAGATGGTGGTGTCGACCAAGGCAAATGCAAGGTATCCACCATAAAAAAACTGGAGTACAAGTCTATGGCTGCCTTATGTGTGTCTACTGATGTTAGGGATCCCAACTCCTTGGGTGCCAGACCCCAACTTGGAACTGAGCGTTGACTGGGATTGTTAACTTGACTAGTGACTCATGGACCTACATGGCTGCCACTTGTCATGATCTAGGATGTGCTTTGGCTTGGAGACTCCTACCTTGGAGGTATACAAGGGGAGGCGGTCTCACTTTACCATTCATTCTATCTACCTAGGAGGTGGATGGGGAGCGCTTGTGCACGGCTAGGATGTGAGCAATCCTGGGGTGGTAGATGGTTGATGACTCTAGCAGTGGTATGGGACGCTGTTACGGTCAGAGGTCGGATCTCGCCTGTTACAAGTCACAAGCTAGGGCACGGAGGGTGGATCTCGATTGGATCCTACGACAGGGTGGATCGTGTGTTGTTCGGTTTCATATGGTGACCGGCACCTGGCATTTTGCGGTTCATAGGATGTAACATTTGGTATCAGAGGCTATAATTTTGTTTGTGAGCATTGTTACTTCGATATGGCAGCTTTTGGCCCCACTACCTGATTCGGATGAATGGGATCGTTGGTGGCCGAGCCATATCAGTTTTATTTGATGACGGTTCTACACACAATTTTATTAACTCCAATTTGTTGCATAAGCTAGAGGTGGAAACAAAGCAAAGTGACCACCGATATGTTGTAAAGCTGGCTATGGGTGCGGAAAGCCATGTATGGGAGTGGAAAGCCATCTCTCATCTACCGATTCAAGTTCAAGCCTATAAGGATTAATTTAGACTTTCACATTATGAATTTGGATAAAGTAGATGTAATACTCGGTAAGGAGTGGTTCTATGAGAGAAATGAGTCGTTAAATAAAAACTATGTAACTCACAATTTGTCATTCTTACATAACGGCTCACTCATTGAATTGAATGGAAATGTGGATATTTCTTCTTATATGCTTTCTGCTTAGAGATAGTTGAATGCATGTGTATTGTGGATTGCCAGTTCATACTTGTGTTGGTTAACGGATTTTACTTACCATGAGGAATGCAATTTACAAGATTATACCAAATTCGAATTAAGAGTGAGGATGTGGAGAAACCCAGGTTCTAGGACTAAGTATGGCCACTATGAGTTTCTAGTCTTACCATTTGGGTTTGCCGAATACTCCTGCGACTTTCCAGAACGATTCTTCTTCGTCCATATCTGGGAAAGGTTCGTCATAGTTTACTTAGATGATATTCTCATCTATAGTGGGACTTTAAAGGAGCATGCCTAACATCTCAGGACTGTCTTAGTTTTTTCATCGATTCATCAAGGGCATAGTTGCACCACAATTCTAAATCGCGATTCGGGATTTTCCCAGAATCATGCAGAATTGTTTTTTTTTTTTTTTGAAATTTTTTAGGCGATATGGGTATCAGATGAAAGCTCTGATTGAGAGCATTATGACTGTGTAGTTTGCCAATTGTTTCGGGTGGCAGCCTGCAGGATGGTCCAATTTAGGTGCATTAACTCCCAGGTTTACGCTATAGCTGCATTCAATATAAAAATAACAAAAAAAGAGAACACATTGGGGCATTCCCCCAATGAACATAGCAGGAATCTCCCTATCTCTCTGTCTCTCTCTCAGATCACAACAAACGGGGGGGGAGTCTCTGCAGGCATGTGTAAATGCATTCTAGGCTTCAGAACATCACCTGAATCGGTTGCCCACAAGTCATTTGTGAAAATGACAAAAATACACAAGCATTTGGAATTTGGTGTCAAATCTCTCTAGGCGTGCCATAACGGCTGAAACTAACGCCGTAGGAATCACCCGTGGGCAATGAAGAAAGGTGGTCTAGAGCCAAACTACGCTCGATTTGGTTGCCTACAGCTCAATGTCTACACTTGCAAAAAGATCAAGCCTACACTTACCAATATCAAAAACTGATCGATTCGCTCTCCAAGAAGCTTAGATCCCCCTGCCACCAGGGTGCACACCACCTCTGTATCGCCGAGTAGATGCCTGCCGACTATTCGCTCGCGAAGATCGGACACCTACAGCTCATAAAAAAATATTTGCAGTCCTATATCAGGATGGAAGACCAGTTGCTTTTGAAAGCAAAAAGCTAGATCTTACTCAATGGCAGTTTTCCACCTATGATAGGGAACTTTTTGTGATAATTCATGCTTTAAAATTTTGGAGACATTATTTGTATGGATCCAGATTTACCATTGTGATTGAGCATCAAGCATTAAAGTATATTAATGATGCGGTTGAGCTTAGGGGTCGTAAAGCCAGATGGTTAGAAATGCTCCAAGAATTTCAGTATGACATTAAGTACTAGAAGGGTACATCTAATAGTGTCGCGAATGCCTTAGGCCGGATTGGAGAGGTTAATCAGTTAAGCTTTTCTAAGATCTAATCTGACTTGTATTTGTCCCTAACAGATTTGTGTAAAACCGATAGGTCTTGGTCGTATTTGGCTAGACGTCCTAGCAGGTAGTTCTAGATCTAATGGTGAGCCTGGAATGCAGGATTCCAAGATTTCTCCTTGGAACAAGGTATTAAGAGACTATTCCATTAGGAATGGGTTACTTTTCCGGAATGAGAAAGTATGTGTGCCAAAAAATAATGATATTAGGGCCCAAATCCTGCATGAATGTCATGACAGCTCATGTGCTCATGAAGAAAGCTTGACCTGATAAAAAGGAATTTTTATTGCCAAATCTAAAAGGTCAAGTGGAGGCTTACATTTGCAAATGTCATCAATGCCAAGTAACTAAAGCTAAAAGATTTAAGGCAGCTAGTTTGTTACTCCCATTGGAAATTCTTGAATTTCAAAAGAAAATGGGAAGTATTTCCATGGATTTTGTGGTTAAACTTCCTCGAACGGGGAAGCAAAATGATGCCATTTGGGTTATAGTTGACAGACTAACCAAAACGGCGCAATTCATTCCAACCAGGCAGCCTGTCAAGGCTTTTGAACTTGCTCAACTTTCTGTGAAAAAGTTGTTCAAAATGTTTGGATTGCCAACTGACATTGTTAGTGATTGGGATTCTCAATTCACTGGTAAATTCTGGCGGTGGGTCTTTGAGAAATTAGACCACCTTAATTTTAGGGATTATCTTGAATCGGATGGCCAGCAGGGCATGGAGGGTGGATCTAGATTGGATCCTACGGAGGGGTGGATCGTGTGTTGTTCGGTTTCATATGGTGACTGGCACCTGGTGGTTTGCAGTTTAGAGGATGTAACAGCTGTCACCCTATAGGCACTGTGGTCTGACGATATCTGCCTATTCTATCCTGCGTAGGTGCATGTGGTCGTGGCCTGCCTCTAGGGCATGCTCGTGCTCCACCCTGTGGTCTCTCCCCAACACCTCCCATAGCCACGATAGGAACTGTCGCATCTGTTGAACCTAGGCGACTACCCTCAGTAGGCCCTCCCCCAACTGACTCCCGTGATAAAAAAGCCTCTCCTGTAGATGATGGCC
>MU832242.1:0-81033 GCA_029204225.1 Diphasiastrum complanatum | reverse complement strand
TATATTGCTGGAGTCTAGCAAGCTAGATGGAACGAACTACAATATATGGAAGTTCAAGATGCAAAATATTTTCCTGGATCGAGAATATTGGGAGAACATCACAGGTGTCGAGGTACATCCTAATACTGACAGGGAGTTGCGGGAGTATCAGAGATGTATAAGAAAAGCTCATCATATCATTAACTTGTCGGTGTGGTCCTATGAGACTTAGTCTCATAGGGGCGCAAGGTACTTCATGGTGTTTGTGGATGTCTATTCTAGGAAGACATGGATCTATCTTCTCAAGAATAAGGGTGAAGCGTTCAAGTATTTCACATGGTTTAAGACACAATTGGAGAAAGAAACAAATAGACAAATCAAGATACTCCGCTTGGACAAAGGGGGGAGAGTATATTTCTACGGAATTTCAGGTGTTTTGCAAGGATCATGGTATAAAGAGACAATTTGCAAACACGGACATGCCTCAATAAAATGGAGTTGCGGAAATAAAGAACTGGTGTATAGTGGAAAATGCGAGGAGTATGCTCAAGAGTAAAAGTCTTCCAAGAGGGTTTATCTTTTGAATCGAAGTCCTACAAAGGTTGTAGAGAATCGGACTCCAGAGGAAGCTTACACGGGTCGGAAGATAGATGTAAGTCATTTGAGAGTGTTTGGTAGTGTTGCTTATGCTCACATAACTAAGGATTCCAGGAGCAAATTGAATTCTAAGCCCAACTGTTTATTCCTTGGATATGATAGTCAGAGAAGGGATACAGGTTATATGACTTGGAGGGTAAGAAAGTCATCATAAGTAGGAATGTAATATTTGATGAGGAGGCAACTCATAATGATATTGAGATACCTTATCATAGGAATCAAGATGGAGGAATCCCTATATTGTGTGATTTGTTATTACCGGAGCCTGAATCGACACATGTATCGTCTATGCCAATTCAAGTTCCTAGAATGACCTTAGTTGAGAAAGGAAAAAGGAAGGAGAGATCAAGTATATGGGATCCTTATTCACCTCCTATTTCACCAGGTAGGAAGCATTCTACATCAGAAGCTAGAAGATTGCCTAGATGTACTATGAAACTATCAAGGATAGTGTCATTATGGAATAGGGAGAGTCCAATACACCTGGAACTAGGAGATCGACTAGGCTTGAAAAGCAACATGAAGATCAGGATCGATAGGAGGATCATCATGAAGATCAAGATCGACATGAAGATCATCACGAAGATTGGGATGTACATTTTGCATATAGGGCCACAATATTGGAAACCAAGGATCCATCTACTTTCAGAGAGGCTAAAAAAGAGAATATTTGGAGGAAAGCTATGGATGAGGAGTACGACTCAATCATGAAGAACAAGACTTGGAGACTTGTTCGGTTACCTACAGGTAAAAGCAGCTCAATTTGGATGAGATATTCAACAAATGGATGTGAAGAGTGCATTCCTGAATGGATTTCTAGAGGAAGAAGTCTACATGGAGCAGCTAGAGGGATACATAGTAGCAGGACATGAAGACAAGGTTTGCAAGTTGGACAAGGCACTATATGGACTTAAGCGGGCACCCAGGGCGTGGTACACGAGGATTGACACATACTTTGAGGAGCTTGGCTTTCAAAAGAGTAGTTCGGAGCATACACTTTATGTTTTGATCAAGGATGGTCATATTGTGATTGTAGTGATGTATGTGGATGTTATTACACGATCAGATCATGGTGTGATTCAGGGTATCAAGAAAGATCTCTCATTGGAGTTTGACATGAAATATCTTGGTTCAATACAATATTTTCTTGGGATTGAGGTATGGAGAGTAGCACAGGGGCTATTTATTTCTCAATCTAAGTATGCTCATGAACTTCTTGAAAAGATCAATATGTTAGAGTGCAAGCCTATTTCTACACCATATGATAGTGGATGTAAGCTTACTAAAGCTGAGGAGGATCAAGATGTAGATGACACGTTATATAGAAAGCTTGTTGGAAGCTTAATCTATCTAACTAGTACGAGACCAGAGCAGATTCATTGGAGAGCTGCTAAGCGGATACTCATATATATTCAGGGTACTTTGAGATTTGGTATTCTTCATGGGAGAAAGGATGATTTGAAGTTATAGGGATATGTGAATGTTGATTGGGCTAGAGGTGCGGAAGACCGAAGATCTACTACAGGTTATGTTTTTAGTCTTGGTTTTAGTGCTATCTCTGGGAGTTCAAAGAAGTAGCATGCTAATGCATTATCATCTACAAAGGCAGAATACCGAGCTACTACAAGTGCGGCAAGTGAAGCAATATGGTTACGAAGGATTCTACATGATCTACATATGGTACAAGATTCACCTACGGTACTTCAGTGCGACGTTCAAAGTTGTATTAAATTGGCGAAAAATCCTATTTTTTACAGCAGGACAAAGCACATTGAAGTACAACAACACTTCATTAGAGAGAAGATTTAGAGTGGTGAAGTGGAGCTTATCCATTGTCCTACGGAAGAGCAAGTTGCAGATATTTTACCAAAGGACTTGGCAAAGAAAAATTTCAGAAGTTTAGAGAACTTCTAGGAGTAATAGATAGCAAAGTAAACATTAAGGGGCCATTACTATTTGTAGTAAATTTGTTTTTATTGCTTATGCATGTAGGTGGGTGCACTTTTACTAGATTAGGATCTATTTTACTACTTAGAAATTCACCTTGGGTCTTTACCCAATATAGGTAGTAATTCTAGCAATTAGCTTTTGTTCTTTTGCTATTAGCTTGATACTTTTAGCTTTTCACATAGATTAGAGAAAGTATATATGTAGGCTGGTGCCCCACCACAAGATCATTCCAGTGTGTTAGAGCTTTGCTCAATTCTCCTATAATTTGAATTCTCTTCAATCTCTATGCTTGGTTTGTGTGAGTGCTAGTAGGACTAGTAACTCCATCTAGAATTTGTATCACAAATTATGACACTCAGATTTGCATTAAGTATACTTTTAAGATTCAAACTTTCAAATAATAAACCTGAAAGTGATGTCGAATCATAGATGAATCCCGAAACAAATACCAATGAAATTATAAATGTATGTAGTATGTAGTATGTACTATAAACTCAAAACATTCAAATTTTAACATTCAACAACCTAGATTGCAAATTGAAATTCACATAATTCATAATAATGTAGTAACTCTTAAAAAGTCCAACATTCAAGAGTAAACTTCAAACTTCAAAAGCTCAAACTTCAATGTTCTTAGTAGCTACAATATCTACTATGATCTATCTAATATCTATAATCTATCGCTGCCTCCTAATCCTATTTCCTCAGGGCTAGGTGCCTCTTGCTCTTCTTCTTCCGCTGCTTCTTCCTCTTCTTCCTCATCATCTTCTTCTTCTCCTCTTCCTCACTGGTCTCGTCACGTGATGAAGCCAATTCCTCTTCCTCTTTTCTCATCGTAGCTCTCTCATGTCAAGAAGTTGCACCTTTCCCTACTAACAGGTCCTGCATAGTGCATACAATGTATTTTGACTTGTAATTGATTAAGTTTTAACTTCTAAGCATATTTGTCATCAATATAAGGCTCAAAAGTCATGAATCACTAGTTATGCGCATACTAGTTACTAGTATCAAGTACCTGTAAGTACTAAGTTGTAAGTTGGAACTACATACCTGTATGTGCCATGGCCTCTCGGAATGGGTAGGCATAGATATCTTCTTCCTCATCCTGTGCAGGAAGGTCAGGGACATTCGTCACATCAATATCATCAGGGTTCACGTATGCATTGTGAAATTTCAAGAATCAAGAGTTAGAAATCAATCAAGATTCAAAATCATTGTTCAAGCGGCAAGCTTCAAAATCAAATTTCAATGTTGAAAACTTGAATGATCAATAATCAGTCATGACTACGACTCACCACTCACTAGTGCACTATTGGATGTTCACACTTGAAACTTCAAATTTCAAACTTGAAACTTGAAAGTTGAATCTTAAAATTTGAAACTTAACTTTTAAGTAACATTTTACAATTTAATAGTTTACCTGTAAGACCTCTCGATTAGGCAAAGATTGTAGTGGACAAAAACGCGATCTTTGACCTAGAACCCCCCCCCCCCCCCCCCCCCCCCCCTTTTGGAAAAAAGTCCTGGCTAATTTTGTTTTTCTTGGATAGTTGAGTTGGTATTAAATGAATTCGGAAATCATCAATGAACGCATAAAAAGAATAACATATTGATAAATTGGAAAGAGGCAAAAAACATTGCATAGATGCTAGCGTTATATTGATTTGGCCAATTACAGATAGAGATACACTGCAAACCAAAAAGACGACGAAGGGAAAATAATCAACGTTACAAGCTTACTTTCAGGTTGGCATTGTATAATGTGCTCATATTTTGTTGAGTAGGTTGATTTGATTCACGTTTCTGTCATGACTCACAAGCTCTGAGATGGGTGCTTGTGCTTCGTAATTGTTGTCGGTCTGCTATTGTTCCATACAGTTCCATGTGATTTCATTTGACATAATACAGAGAGATGTTCGATAAAGAATCACTTAATGCTTGAAATTGGACCGCACTCCTCTTGAAACTCCTAGAAAACTAGGTAATTGAATTGCTCTTGAAAACACCTTTAATTTGATGCCCACACAGGCACCCCCCCCCAAAAAAAATTTGTGTTTTGGAAAACCCTAATCGGAAATCCCGGACTACGTTCTGAATTGTGATTTGGAGCGCATTCTAGGTCATGTTCCTGAACGTGGGCTCCATTTATGTCCTAGATATAACATCAATGTATAGAAAAGATAATTATTAGACTTAGATGGGTATGAGTCTCAACAATGTCAAGACTCAAGAACTAGAAATAACAACACGAAGAAGATTGGCATCAAGAATAGGAGGCACTTCGAAAATAGGGGAAAATGTTGGCAATGGGTTTGATAACTTTAGAGATCCCAAACGGGCCATAATATTGGGCAATTGACTTAGCCATACAAACAATACCCTGCAAAGAGATGAAGATGCCAAAACAAAAATGCACATAGACATGCAATCTGATTCCCATATATGCGACCAAAATTGTTGCAAGAGATTTTGAACATTTTTCAAACACCACATTTGAAAAACGTTTCAATTGTGATTTTTCTTTTTAAGGTAGGTTTGGAGATGCTATAGAAAAGGTCCCAGGCCAATTTTCAGCTCACTTCTAAAAAATGTAACAATCTCTAACTTTTGTGGCCAATTTTTTTTTAAGAGGCATACTTTAAAAAAATAAAAAATTATGGTTTCCCAAAATGGCTAGCGAAGAAAAGCACTTCCCTAGGGGTGCTCAGGTACTAGGACACTGATGCACTGATCGAACTCAATTTTGATCACAAATAAATTTTATGGCAGAAAATGTCTATTTGCATCTAGAGTAGGACGGTTGGAGAGAGAAATGGCCAAAGAGAAATATTTAGAAGAGATCGACACTTACCCATTCGCTTAGAAAAGTGCTTTGATACCAAGTTATGAACACTATCCACATATTCTGATATCAGATGAAGTATAAATGATTTCGAATGATGTAGAAAGTTGAAATACATCATATATGAATTCAGGCTAAGGCACTACAAATATTTGCAAGAGTTCTCGTACAAGCTTTGTTCTACCAAATCCACAAGCTGAGAAACGAATGTCTCGAGGCCCTTTTTATACCTGATAAGAACCTTAAATTAGAGCCTCTAAAACACTTAGCCTAAGCTTATCCACAAATAGGGTCACAGGAGGGAAAGCAAGGTGCTCTTTTGGAGGGTTTGTGCCCTTCTATAGGACCCCACTCTAGTACCAAATACTGAATTTACTTGCATTAAAAGGCTTTCAGGCCTATACATGAATAAAAAGGGCTTGTGGCCAACCAAAGAACATAGGCAGACCTGTAATTCATGCAATCTATGGATTTAGTAGTCCATAATTTTTGTGAGGTCATATATACAATCGAGGTATATATTGTTGGAACTTAATGGGCAGCATGCATGTTAATAGATAACTGAATGTCTATAGTTAGTCACTACCCTTATTAATAATTTTCGCATGGTTTGACTTCATCAGCTAATAAGCTATCTAACTCATCAAAGTTCATTGATTCATAAGCTATTTAACTTATTGCTTCTATTTTCCGATCATCATTGCCCTTCTATTTGTTATATGCAATAGTACGTTTAAGCTTTGAACCAATTACATGGTAACAAAAAGTTCATGAAAAAGATGGCATTTCTTTCAAGTTCAGTCTCAAATACTTTAGTGTAGCAAATGTACTGTCTTGGTTTGCTTACACTTCCTAAATTTGCATGAAATTTTTTGTACTACCTTAGAAAGTTGTCAGTCCAAGTCCGCTACTTGAATCTGTTGCATCTTGATATGAGCTGAGTGTAACACTGAAAACCTGTAGTTTTAGATGAAGCTTGAGGCGGGTACATTGGCTAGAAATTGGAAGGTAAGTGTTGGACTCATCATAATCCTTAAGGTTGATAATGGCCAACCCAACTTTTTTGCAGAAATAGGAGATTAGGTGATCTATTGCTAGAAACATGCAAAAGAGTTATATATTGCAAGAGGGATCCTTTCTCTGCTGACTTCTACATAAAATCTGGAAAGTCATGTGATAGATACTCATCAGACTGCCCCTTGGGATCATTAATATCCATTTTTCTTTTAGATTCAGGACTTCAGTCATTTGACTTCTGAATACTTTAATGCTCGTATTCATGATAAGATTATCTAAGAAATTTTTGATATCTTTTTTAGGGCTAACTGTTTCTGCTTATACAGGTTCCATTTGTGTTGGTGGAAGGTTTTGCAGGCAAAAGACCTGCTTTTATATGTGTTGACTTAGCTGATTCACGACATCCCCTGCCCCTTACTACAGTCTCTCACCAGCTGTACCCTGCTCAAGCTTCTTCATACACTTTTCTGCAAGCAATGTTTGGCCAGCGTTATATGGTACGTTTGTATGTCCATAACACAAATTGTGAAGGTACAATGAATGAATGTTCTCTCTCATGTTGTAAGGATTGTTCAAAGAAAAATTGCATTCGAGAGAAATGTAATTTGAGGAATTTGGAAGACATCCTGCAAGTAGCTTCTATTCCAGTTGGAATAAGATACATGAAATCATAATCATGGTTGCAATAGTTATGATTTGAGAGGTTGATTGATTCAAGAGCTAGAAATGTGTACTTTAGAGTACCGCTCACAATTGGACAAAGTGAATTGACTCAAAAGCTGTGACTACCTTGTAGCGACTCATGGAACAAGTGAAGGTCGTTGAGGTCATAAAATTGTATGAAACATCCTTTGAGATTAAGTATGCATCACAGCATATACAAAGTTTAAGCCTGGTGGTTAGGTGCTATTGATTATTACTCTAAATGATTCTTTTCTATTGCATTGTTCATATTGCTAACTTGGTTCAGATCTTTAATGCAAGTTTTGTAGCCACTTGTCCTGGTTTCAAGATGTCTACCGGTTCTGCAATAGAGCCTAACAGAATGACAGAGTTGCACCTGGATGCATACCAAGCAAGCCCTTTAGTGTAAATGTTTGGCAAATCCATACGTTATGACTTAATCTTTCCTTTTTAAAGGTGTATGTAACCTATAAGCTTTATAGATTCTATGTAACACACACGCAGACCCATATTTATCTAGACGGTGGACGCTGATGTGTGCTGCATGTAAACCATAAACTGACTGATGTTAGTTGTCATTAGGCATGACATGCTAGAGTTACTAAAGCCATTTGTCACTGTGTCCCTCGTGCGGATACATGACTTGTTGGCTAGAGCTGGTCAATTCCCTGTCCAATATAGTGCTTCTGAGAATGTTATACTTAAAAGCATGTTAGTTGACGATAGTGACTCCAGTATTCAACAGATTCAACCGACAATGCCTTTTTCTCTCTCTGGCTGTTTTTTCTATCTAGACTTAAATCAACAATTTTTGCTATAAGTTTTTTGTTTGTTTTCAAAACTTTGTTTTATCAATTGCATTGGTTTCCTAGCGGCTGGGTATCCTTGGAACAATGCTTTTCTTTGTCAGTAGTTTTTTGGGAAACCCTTATATATGACTTTGAAGAAGATAATCTCCGAATTTTTGACAAAAAAGTTATAATCACGTTTTGGGGAGTGCAGGATGCGCACCAACAAGAGCACATGACACATGAATCTGAGCTCTTTTTTAAAGGTTATTGCAAAATCTGGTCAAAGGGAGTATACTTACATACTTTGGACCACACCTTTTTTGTTCAACTTTTGCATGGATCTACATTCTCTATGCTGTCCTATAAAGCCTTAGGAATCATTTTCTATCCTTTTAGAGTTGCTAGAAGTGAAGCTAGTGCAAAGTCAAACATGGTCAAGCTGGAATATTCTGTTTTCTGTTTTGAAGATTTTGTTTTAGATTTCCGGTGGTTTTTTGTATTCCATACTTGAAGATGAGTTACTTTGCACTATCAAGCTTGTCAATAAAGTTTCTCTCAAAAGATCTTGAAGGTCAAAATAGTGGAATATTCTGTTTTTTGCAGACAGATTCTGTTTCGATGTTAAGTGGATCTTTACATTCCTTGCTGACCAGCAAATGCAACAGACTTGCAGCTCATCAATCGGATTTATCTATATCGATATATCTTGCTTTAAAGTTTTTGCATGACAAAGGACAGCCATCTACGGTCAATAGTGCCAAGTTTTGGAGGTGCTTTTAAGGTTCTAGCCACCTATATTACTTGCTGATTTCTACAGCAGTATTGGACAGCCTATATTGACCTCAATCACCTACTTTCTGGAGGTATTCTCATATTTTTTGCTCTTTTTGCATGATGATTTTTATAGCTTATTGTACAGCTTATATTGCCATCTAGTGCTTCTTTTTGGAGGGTTTGTTGGCTGATTTTTTCAGCATACTTTGCTCACATTTATAAGTTTTGTTTTGTTTTTTTTTAGTATTAGTGTTTTTCTGTGGGCCTAAGATCTACTCGGGGTGATGATAAGAGTCCGCCCCCTCGATAGCTTCGTAGTACATACTTTTGCACTAGTTGTGCCTAAAGTATTCTCCTACATTTATTACTTGCTATCACGGACTATTATGAGATTCTTGGTAACGAGACCGCATCCGTCTTAATACCCGTGTCATAAGTGCTAAATATGGTCTTATATTGGGGACAAAATAACCATGTGGTTATGTGCTCTCATGCACTAGAAGTTTTTTGCCATGTATTACTTGAGTGATGCACAAAACATACAAGTTGCTATTTTGGAACATTTTTGAATGGAGGGAAACCTATTGTATCATCTCATTCGTAATTAGTCCTCTAATAGTACAAAATCTTGTATTGGTCATTTTTTTGAGATGACTTCTCAACATATATGATAGGTTATAAGGGTCATCTATGACTCCTCCCACTTCTTGGTTCACTTATATGAGATCACATTTTGTTACGGATCTCTCTCAGATCATGTCTAGTGTGCAGTGATGATCCATCCTGTAGCTGGTGGTCAGATCTTGCCTACATTACACACACATGTTGCAGCCATGCCACTTCCCCTAGGACAGCCTTGTCTTTTGCTTGATATTGTTGCTATTGGTACCACTCTTGTTCATGCTCCCTTTAGTGCTATTCTTATATCTCTTGTTGCTTCTTCGAGGCCACTTCATGCTACTATACTTAAATCCCAGAGTCATATTGCTTCTACACATGCAGTATCGCCTGAGACACTGTTGGAGGGTTCAGTTGGTTTACAAGATATTTTATGTGATGTTGATGACTAGATGTATGTTCCATAACACAAATAGATGGTGTTTCATTTGCTCTAGAGGTTAAACTAAATGTTTTGGAGGTTTTGGATCAAGGTTTCTCCACTGTGGTATGTGCATATGAGGTAGTGGATCTACATATATGTGATAGGCCACAGGTTGTTACAGATGGGTCAGAGTGTGGTGCATAAGGTGTGACAACATATGAATTTATAGGAGGTGCATTTGATGAGAAATAAAATGAGTCAGAGAGGACACATGAGGGTTTAGGGAGACAGGACACTTTGGATTAGAGGGGACACATGAGTGCAAGAGGGTACGTGACAATTCAGATTAGTCACCTCTTGCACATGAAAGGGAGCCACAACATGTTTGAAGTTGGATGGGGTACGTGATGCTATACTTTAGAAGGTAGAATGTATAGATTTAGAGCAGATAGAGGCTGTTCTAGCTGAGCTATGTATTGGACCACTTATGATACTGATCTATCATATGAATTATGTCATGGTCCTATTGCTATTGGTGAGTTTGACACATGATTTTTATGATTCACATCCACCCATAGTTTTGAAATGGCCACTGGTTTATTTTGTAGCAGAGGCAAAGGTTATTGTTCCATTTAGGGTTATTACACATGCTAGTGGGGGGCAGATGATTATATAGCTTGATAGGTCTTACCAGTGTTTTGCTTTTATATATGATTGGGATTGTTAGGGGAGGTTGGGGGGCCTCAAGATACAATATATAAGGGCTCACACACCCTCATCATGATGTGGTTTTGAGGTTAGTGATTATGAAGTATGGGCTATATCCCAAGGGGCTTGAGTTCAAATCCCACACCCCAACACTTCATGGTTCCATTCCCACTCCGTAATACTATGGTTCCTTTAACATTCATGAGTCTCTTTTATGATGTTTTAGCAGGCAGGGTTAGCTTGGGTGCATCAGGTACATGATCGGCACGGTTGATAGATGTGGTTTTTTATAGGACACATTTTTTGAGCCCTCCTTGTTGCTTCTTGACAACATTCTTATAGGGTGTATTGCTCATGTTCTTTTTGCTATGCTCGACACGCTTGGTCTTTACACAGCTTCGGAATTGGTACCTTTTTTATCTTTGTTATTAGTTACATCTACTTGGCATGCTTGGCTGATACAACTTGCTTGGGATCATTGTGATGATATGTAGTCTCTGGCATTGCTACTAGACTATCTATTAGCACATCCATATGTGTTTAGTGTTCTTAATATGACATATTCCTTGTTAGAAATCCATAAATCATAATATGGTTCTCTCTAGAGTGTGGATTGATATTCCAACACCCCCCCTCAAGCCACACTTGGTTGGGGTCCTAGCTGTCACCTGCCCTACAACTTGGGCCACCTAACCATGGCTTTGACACCATGAACTGTTAGGTCTAACTTGGCTCTGATACCATGTTAGAGATCCATAAATCATAATATGGATGGACAAACTAGGATTCGAACCCAGGACCTCCCTCATACCGGATGAGATGCTCTACCACTGAGATATCCGCCCTGTTTGATAGTTCTCTCTAGAGTGTGGATTGATATTCCAACATTCATGTCATGATATATTCTTTGATTGTTTGACCTTTCCGGATTCTACCTTTATATAAGGTCTCTACCTTTAGCTGTTTCCATTCAAGATGCTTGCTATTATTGTAGGAGATTCACTATAACAGTTTCTTCTGTGGGATGACAATCCTAGTCAAGTCTCTTGTTTGTCACACCTTTGGGGCTCATATGTACTCTTTTGTATTGAGGAGTCTACTTCCATGATGGTTTCATATATAGGGGTAGCCTATTTGCTGCAACCAATGCTTTCACTTCAGATATCCATTGTTCAAGTGTGGCTTCCATCAGATCTTTCCTTTGTGTCAAATGTTGTAGTTACTTCCAAGCATTTGTGGTCATTTGGAATTGCTTGGGCTCTTTTCGCATGCTGGTTCTTCGGGTCTTATTCCTAGTGTACTCTTCAGGTGGCAGACTTGGTCTTATAGATTGGCTTTGGGTATACTTGATGGCATCTTGCTATCTATTACTACATTCTAAGGGCACTCTTGGTCTATCAGGTTGGTGTGGGACATCCTTATTTGTAGTAGATTTCATATGCATTTACTTGGTCCTTTCGGTCGGCCATATTGATGTGGTGCTTACCATTATACATTTGGAGCTATGGCATCATATTTTCTTTATATTGTGCCTCTGAATGGTTTTATGTGGTATTACTATTTGTATGGTATGATGCTCCTTTCTCCACTTATGCAGTTGTAGGGCTTACACGTAGCTACAATATTTTTATCGATTGTGGTCTTTCATAGTTGGTAACAGGATGTTCATACTGACTGATGTGTTTCTTTGGCATTCTTGGTACGTACGACTTGCTTGGTAAATACATGTTTGGAGAAATTCTCACAGACATTTTTTTTTCCCCCCATTATGCTTTCAAGAAAAAGAGGACATTCTAACATTCATAGGAATAGAAGGGGTTGGCAATGGGAACCCTAACAGAGAGGCATAATAACCACTCATTCCATACCTTTGACCGAGTAGAGATATACTAGAGTTCATGGAGTACCAATTGCAAACGGTACATCAAATCAAGTTTTTGACCAGAAAAGTTGTAATCGATTTTAGAAAACATCCAAGTCTTTCAAAATGACCAAATGACTAGGCCCTCTAGTAAATTATTTGGCCCAAACCTGCTGGTTTCATTTATGTTATACACATTCATATTCATGTGTGGTTGGATGATTAGAGGAATTGCATGGAATTTGTAGTTTCTGCAAAGAAATGGATGAAATAAGAGCGTAGCAGGAGAGATCTTATTCTTGTCAATATAATAGTGTACGAAGCCTCCTCTCTAGCTGGTTTTCTGATACTACTTTTCATTTAATATGTCAGGTGGGTATTCTAGATGAAGAAAAGATTCTTCCTATCGGCAAGGAGATAACTGCTGTTGGTCTCCTGACTGCAAGTCCCGATGGCTCTCCAGTTATCGGACCAAGCAATGAGATGCCTTGCTTTTTGTAAGTACAATGTTTCCCTTTTAGTAAATGATGCAGATTGATAAGCCAACCCCATAGATTTGGTTGTTGATTCTATTTTTCTGCAAGTGTAATTACTTTATGTAGGTGTTGTCATAATTATAGCACCTAGGCATTGTTGAACTTTCAGATTAGAGTTCAAATTATGCTTGTGTATTTTAAATCTATTTCTTTTCATGTACAGAACCAACTATACAAGGGATCAGTTGATCAACGAGGTGGCTGGTGAAGCAAAAGTCCTCTTTTGGATGGGTATTGTCGTAAGTGGTATTGCTGCAGGTGTTTTAGCTTACGCAATTATCAGGTAAGTGTTTCAAACTGTCTTTGTAATTTTCTTTTTGGTTCATTGTGCAGAGTTACATCTAGCCTAACGCTTAAGCTAAAGTTGATGTTGTATTTTTGAAAATACAAGGAACTGGGGAAAATGGAAGCACTGGAGACAAGAGCGGCAAAGACGAAAAGAAGAAGAGAAACAAAATAGGCTTCTAACTCGTGAAGAAGTGGACGTTGAGGAGGATGTTCCTGATGGGGAGCTATGTGTTATATGCTTACTACGCAGAAGGCGAGCAGCCTTTGTTTCTTGTGGGCACCGTGTGTGCTGTATGAGCTGTGCGCATAAAGTTGTAAATGATCAGAACCCAAAATGCCCTGTGTGCAGACACAATGTAACAAGTGTAATCTGTATTTATGATACATAAAACACAGTAAGAAGTGTACCTGCTAGGATGACTATTTTGGTAGCGAGCGATTATTCAGCTGGATACATGTATACATGAGAATAAAGTACTAATCAACTGAAAGCTTGTAGCATCCATGATACGTGATTGGCTTAATATGCAATTATTGAACTGTGATGTATTCAAAGTTCAAACACAGCTTCATGTTCCTTTTTGCAACGTGACCTTTGAGAACTCTTTTTTGTATGACACTATTTTTGTTGTACAATCCTTTCGCATCGTTAGGACACCTTGTTACAAAGCTTGGGCAATCTCATTCACAAAACGGCTGGGCTTGGTCCACCTCCACACGTTTCATTGAGCCCCACTGGTTGTGATTTATACTGACAGTGAGTTCCTCAAGCTGTGACATTATAAAGGAGAGTGCTACACCTGGAGAGAATGAAGTAAGATTCCTAATCCAAATTTCCAGACCTTACTCTTTCCTGATTTTTGTTTCACAATATGATTTTGAAGTATATTGAGTTAATTTAACTTATAACATTTTCTATGATAGTATGGATGCAGCTTTTTGGAACCTTGCAAAGATTGTTACAGGATTTTTTGATTCTAGAAGCCTCTGTCTGATTGATGGGAAACTTTGTAGTATCATTGGTAGAGTAAGGAAGCAAGCTTGATTCAATGAGGAGTTATTGGGAATTTAGAGCATCAAATAAGCTAGAAAATGCTAAACGACTTACAACTAAAGGAAAGGAATTTTTTTTACTGCTTGCTTTTCTATCTTTTTTTTTGCTTTTATCTTATTTTTACTCTTAACCCATATACCAACAAAAGTTCAACCAGAAGATCGTAGCTAACACTTATCTATCTCTTGGAAATGGTGATGGCCTTCATATGCTTCTCCTCTGCCTACAAAGCAAGGTTAGTCATGAAGATCAAAAGGACAACAAAGAAGCCAGAGTTGCAGGTTCCGTTCCGGAATCGCGATCCGGGAAATCAAATTAGGGTTTCCCGGAATGCAAATTTTTTTTTTTTTTTGGGGGTGCCAACATGGGTATCAGATTAAAGGTGTTTTCAAGAGTAATTCACGTATCTAGTTGGCTCGGAGTTCCAAGAGGAGTGCGGTCCAATTTTGGGCCATTAAGTGATTCTTTATTGAACATCTCTATTTCTGTATTGTGTGAAATGAAATCACATGGAACCGTATTAAATGGCAGCAAACCGACAACAATTATAATTTATGAAGCATAAGCACCCATCTCAAAAGCATAAACATAAGCATCCCTTCGAACGGTCGTGTGTGTGTGAGTTCTTTGTGTCGGGAGTCTCTAATCTTCTTTCATATGCCATTTGTAACAGAGTTTATACTTGTTTCAACTTCAATCTTGGATTGTAATCATTCCATCATGTCCACCATCCAATTAAGGTTTAGTTAGTATTAAACTATCAAAAAACAAAAATTGGCCATCAGTCTTTTCCACAAAAAAAAAAAAAAAAATTTGCGATCCATGTCGCGGATCGCTGACGTTCCAGATCGCGTGATCCGGAACGTTTTTGCAGCAGATCGCAATCCGCTGCAACTCTGAAAGAAACATTGCAAGGTAGGGAAGATCTTCAAGCAGACTAGAAGGAAACATAAAAAGAGAAGACCAAAACACAGGAGAGAAGACCAGGATTTACAAAAAGCTGAATTTGCAAATGCGAAATTAGTAAAGCCAAAATAAAGAGAGTTTGTCCCTTGCATGCGAATGGGATAGCCTAACTACGTGGGGCCCATTCTATTGATGCATGACAGATGAGCTTCGGTATTTTATGTACAATGCAATTTAGTGGGCTATTTCTTGTATTGTTCTTTGGAGTGAGCTCACTTTAATATACCATTCTGTCTTACTACACAGATTGTCAACAAAAGTCAGTTCTATACTCTGTTATACTAATCAGATCTCTATTTATGCCAACAGGATGGACTTGCAAACTAATATCTTTTGCTTAAAACTTTACTTGCAATGTTTCTAAGTTATGACTAGGAACCTCATGATATTCTCCCCCAACAGCGGGGTCCGGGGGCTGCCGGTGGCCCCGACGGTAAGGCCTCATGATTTGGCCTTCGAACTCCCCGAGTGAAAACACACTTTTTGGTGTTTCGCACCCGAAACAGTCGGCAAACTACACAATCATAATCCCCTCGATCAGAGCTTTCATCTGATACCCATATTGCCTAAAAAAATTTCAAAAAAAAAAAAAAAAATCTATTCTGGGAAAATCCCGAATCGCGAATCGGAATCGCGATTCTGATCACGATTAATCGCGCTGCAACTATGCTTTGAACATGCACCAAGTTGCATAGCTGACACGTATTATTCACGTGTTGACCATAAAATCAGCCTTGCCGCATCACATGCCATCATTGACCAACACTTTGCATTCGGGTTTTGGGAACACTCGTCAAGCCAACACTCATGTTTGTGGAATGAATAACAAACTCCAAAAATGGCTGCTTACCTGCCTTCTCGACATTGCAACTCTAACATAGTATATCAAACACCAAAATGTAAACAGACCGGCAAAACCTAACTTAGCTGAAGGTTGAATAGGATAGACCAAGTAGACCATTGTCAAACCGAATTCTTTTTCAATTTTCAACGATTATCAAGAAAAGATGTAGGGAAGAAATTCGGTTCACTTGATAAACCCTTGTTCGTGGCTTGTTGTCTCTCCCATCCTCCTAGCCCGAGCTTTTGAAGGCATAAATTTTTCTCTTGTACTTTGTTTCTGTCTCCTTGCTGTACAGATTGAAGTCTGAATAGTCTGGCTATGAGTTTTTCCTTTTATTAGTCTGAGTTTTGTCTTCATGCAAGTGTAGTTTCAATCTTGGAAGCCTGAAACTTTGCTGTAAGTCTGTTGAGAATGGGCCATGCGAGTCTAGAGGATTGCTTGTGATTGTGGTTAGAGTTCTGAAAGCTAGTTCCAAATGTGAGTATGAGATTTTGTGTTAATGCAACTCTAAATGCTACTCTGCAAGTATGATGGGGAAAAATGATGCGAGTCTGAAATTTTTGCCGTCAAAGTGTCATGAGTTTTCAAACTTGTGAGTCTCATTTCAATTGCAAAATTGTGAGTTTCATTTGGGAGTATGTGAGTTTAGGTTTATCATCAGATTACCGAAAGTAAAGTACAAAAATGCACACTAATTGGAGTCTAACATTGCACATGAGGGTCAAGTTGGCACATCCTAGCCCAAACAGAACACAGTGACTCTGATACCATGTTATGAAACTAGAGATGTCAACAATCTACAAATAACATTGCAAATAGTCCCGAAAGAACATCACACTGAGAGAGGAGTGAGAAAAGTAATTTACTACATGACTGTATTGAGTAATTTGTGAATCAAAATAACTTAATATTTTTCACCATATCCAGATTAATTCAATCACATGAAGGTCTTACAAAAAACTCTTGCCTATAGAAATAATCCACACTCTGTGTGCGTCGTACTTCCACACAGAGTATTTGAAATATGCCAAAAAATACCCCAGCCATATGTCCAGAATATGGTTTGCAAAATAGCTAACACTGTATCTACAATATGCAAAACACCTGCATATAAAGGTAGAAACATGCAACACATAGCGGCCAGCATCCAGGTCAGAAAACAGTGTCATATTTAGTACTCATGAATGCATAAAGTCTCAAAAACATAGCTGTGGGAAGGTGCTGTAGCGTGAATGAGTCATTCCTGCAAGTGAATCGTTCCAATCTTAAAGTCCCCTGCTCAAAACTTTCGTGAGCCTACAGCATGAACATAGCACTGCACTTGCATTTTTCTGATCTTTTTAATAACATATGTGCATGGACGGACATACGGATCTCAACGTACGTATGAAAATGGTTGCAACAATTATTTCTTTTGATGCCATCATCTTTGACTGAAGAGATCAAAGCATCAGATTTGAAGATCTTGTTGATGGAACGTGAAGGATGAAAGCACGAGGAAGAAGGCTGAAATTTGCAGCCCGTCTGTACTGGCTATGTATTACCTGAGCAACTAGCACAACCCACGTGAAGAAGCCTTGTATAAAGAGCAGTCCATTACTGCCTGTGAAGGAAATAACCAACACATGTTTTGTGCTGCCCCTGGTATATACAACCTGACACTGAAATGCTGTCACAAAGACACCTGCATGTATCCCATCTGAGGAAAGCTGCTGCAAGGAAGATGTGATCTATTGCATGGAGTAGTGTTGAAGAAATGTTGCTGAAACAACTCTTTTGGTCGTTAGTCACTGATCCTGATTGCTAGTTAGAGAATCCAGGAATTCATGATGTTCCTTAGAGTGCGATGGAAGACAAGGATGATACTAATCATGACAAGAGAGCCGCTGACAGATTATGAAAATGGTGAAGAAATGCCAACTCTCTGCTGAATTAGTGGGAGTTATGTGCTGTTTGTAATCAGGATGTGAGAGTTATGTCAGTTAGTTAGTTAGTGCGTGACTTGATGTCACGAAGATAGTAGATAGCAGTACTTTTACTGTTAGAAGATCAGTACTGTCAACTGTATGTAACTATCCTTAATTTTTTTTTGTATTTCAGGTAGCTTAGGTACCTTGATAATTGCTCTCACTACCTTTTATCCTCTTTAATCTTCTCAGATAAATTGAGGAGCCTTCTGGCCATCTTGTGCAGCACCATTGCGAACTTGCTAATGAACTGAGGAGCTATTATCCAAAGCAGCCAAGTTTTGGTAAAAGGTATTGTGAGATTCATTTGTGTTTTTTAACGTTTCAAGTCGCAAGAGCTTACACTATCTCAATTCTACCACAAAAGTAGTTTGAATTTTTATAATTGTAGAACTATAATTGCTTCTTGGGATTTAAAATGATTAAGAATTGTGTATGAAATGATTTTGCCAACAAATAGGTGATCTTCATTTGCTAGTTTTATACAATGGGTTTAATATCTTGACCATGAAATATGTTCGTCAGTTTGGAATTTTGAAGTTGGCAAAGATTCACAAGTATTCAGATCAGTATTCACAATAATAACGCTAAATATTTAAAATATTCATGAGCAATATTCACAATAATCACGATTAGTATTCAAGATATAAGTTGGCAAAGATTCACAAATATTCAGATCAGTATTCACAATAATAACGATCAATATTCAGAATATTTTAGTATTCACAATCGGTATTCATGATCAATATTCACAATAATCATGATCAGTATTCAAGATATTTGCTTTTTGGTATTCACAATCTTAGATAATCATCACCAACCATCAATCAGGTAGCCTTCAGGATGCCTCTTTGAAAAGTCAATTAATTTTTCATCCAATATATGGAAGACATTTTGTATAGATCCTGCAAAAGAAGACACTATCAGAAACAATAAAAATAGGTTGTCAAAGAAATTACCAAAACATATTGTTGCTTGTTATGTTTCTCAATTCAAGCATGGGAGGCCACATCAAGAAAAAGAAAAAACTAGAACATTGTGAAATCAAGCATGCATCAACTTTAAAGTATCCAACTCACATATGTGATTATTATAATTTGCATGTTCACAATTGAGCATGCGATTACCAAATAAAATTGTTTGCTCTTTTCTCATGCATATAGTTTATGTTCTTTTTTTTCATGTATACAAAGCTCACTTTCATGCTGGGTAATTGAGCCCTCCACCAAAGTCCAAATTGATTTGTGAGATTGGAATATATCTTCATAAATTTAATTCAAATTCAATAATGTTGTTAGGATAAGGTTAGAAAACACATAATGCAACAAAACATCAAGGGCTCCATATAAAAAAAATTATAAAGTTCAGGATCAAAGACAATCTATTAAAATGTGAACAAGATTTGCATCTAACCATTGCATGCACTCAATACCTATTTTTGAAAATGCTTCTCAATGACTAATGGCCTTGCCCTTGAGGAACCTACTAGAAGGAAGTATTGGGCCTTTGAGGAGCTCTGCTACCAAGTCATTTCATAGCCATCCAATGGTGGTACCGCAATACCCCTAGTATGTAGAGCCACAAGATCTATGCTTTGTTCAAGTAAGCGAGGTAGATAAAACATGAGCAAAATGTGCAACTAACGAAGTATAGACGCATATCGTGAAATCTTAAACTTGTTTGCTACATCATGTGACCATGAAACAAGAAAATTGCTAATAATACACAATGGAGGACCTGCAACATAACCCTCTTGTTTTGGATCTTTGATCAGCCTAGTCATTGTTTGCTCAATATTTGGAGCCGGTACCCTCTGTGATTTTGATCATCCACAACAGTCTATCGATACTTTCATCTATTCGGGGCCCTCCAAGTAGCGCCTCATTTAGAAATCCTATCGGTCGAATCCTAGGACTCAATCTCGCAGCATGGCTGTTTTTAATGTTTGCAATCCTATGGTTTATGGAAATGAAGGTGATGATGAAGCCTTCAAAGGCCAGTCTCCTTGGAAAGTGGATTGCTTGGAAAGTGGAAAAAGGGAGGAATACAACTGAGGAGCTGGAGCTCGAACTTACTCACATGCCATGACTAGCTCAAGAACTGAGAGCAAAGCAACTTATGAAACACTCAGAAGATCCTATATAGGTGGCAAGGACAGGCTGATAGATATCAAAACTCAAATAAATCATTGGCTTTCTAAGCAAACCTCTTCTTCTGCTCAAACAAACCAGAATGTAATAGGAAAAGGGTCACTTTAGTCTTCCACCTCAAGTGGCATAGGGTTAAATTGCAAATACACCTAAAAATACAAACAATACTTTTTGAGAGAAAAATTTATATAAATAGAGTAGATAAGAGAATATTCTTATAGGTAAAACATGCATCAAGGATAAGTTGACAATGTCTAATCATGCACTGTTTTGCATGTCTTCATAGAATTTTAAATGGCAGCAAATGCATGATAGTTTAGCCCTCAACCAAAGTCCAAACCTTGAAAGTTTAGACTGCTACCACATATTATCCTTTAATGTTGACTTTCTTCTAAACTCCATTGACCAACTTCAACACATAGCATCGACTTTGCAAGGCAAGGACAAAAACACATAAAAATATGGCTTAAGGCAAACTTTTGCACAAAGGAATGGGATTGACATGCTTGAATGTGTCACCATTTCCCTATTATTAGTTGCTTGAATCATCCATCAATCTTGTGGGCAGGGCAATGTATCTTTCAATCAAGAGGTTCATTGAGCTTTTAACTGAGTTAAAAACAATGACTCAACTATGATAATAAATAGTCATGTTATTTTATGCAAAAAAACCTTCAATCAACTTGGATTAAGCTTGACAATGTATGAAGAGCTTGCTCATTGTTGCCATTGTACTTAAGCACACCACATATACTTGTATGAGTATTTGAGGTGTGCCCAAGTTTGTCATAATTGCACCTACATAACACAATATTTGTCAAAAGTATGTCTACTTTACCTCAAAATCTTTTGGGCAATATATTTTCTACTTCTTAGAATAGTTTGTAGTAGTTAAACTTGAACCTTTAAGTGCTCTTGTACTCACAAGTAACAATGTGGCACATGAAGTGGCACTCAAGTCCATTTTTTGGACCCAGCCTTGTTGTAGGGCAAGTTGAGTGATCATTGCAATTCAAGATAAACAAATTTAAATGGGACAATCACAAACAAGAATACTTAAAAGTTTTTAGATTGTGTCATTGAATTGAAGTATTCAATCAACTCACAAACACTATCAACCACAACAAATTGAAAGAGTTTCATGCCTTCTTTATTGTAATATTGTGTGGATAATGACAAAAATTTGAGCTACCACCTGATTCTAAATGAATTTAAAGAAGGAAGAAGCAAAAGTTTATGAAAGAGCATTCAAATGTTAATAAGCCAAGAATCATTGATTCACGATATGAAACAAATCTAAATTTTCTTTGATTTCTTCGTGACAACAAGACACATGATTACTTATTATCAAGAATCAAAATCTTCCAAATATATAATCTTGGCAGATGGTTCCAGGCACAAAGTCAATGGAACTGGTGGTTAAGCACCAAAGGAAGAGACAAAAGGCTCGATGACACTCTATACGTGCCCACTCTTCAGAAGGACCTACTATCTGTTGCTAAGATGGTAGATGCAGGACTAATAATCACCTTTGAAGGCGATACATGTGAAGCGGTTGAATTCGCAACCACTCAGCTTGTCACCACATGAAAGTGAAAGGGGAATCTGTATCACCTCAAGATATGAGTACCTTCAGAGCAAGCTGACCAGATCAACGAATCGATGGATATTATATGGCACAGGAGGCTGTATCACATGAATACAGTTGCTCTATACAACGCTAGTCGGGACATGCATTCATTGGTGTCAATATCAAAGATGCAGCATGCTTGAAATCCTCCGATGCCTGTAACAAAGGCACGATGTCACATATACCATTCACCAAGGACTCTTTTAGAATGAAAGAACTCCTGGAACTGGTACACTCTGACATCTGTGGACCGTTTGATGTGGTCTCTTTGGGAGGTTCAAAGTACTACATCACTTTTATTGATGACTTCAACAAGTTTGCAGTGGTGTACTTTATCCACAACAAGTCAGAGGCCCTGGACAAATTCATACAGTTCGTGAATTGGGTCTGAGAAATGGACTAACAAGAAGGTGAAGTAGTTGAGAACGGACAGAGGAGGAGAATACGTCTCCAAACGCTTTGTAGAGTTTTGTACAAGCAAAGGTATACTTCACTTGAAGACTGCAAGCAGAGAAGAAAAATCAGACTCTCATGGAAGCTGCGAGATCCATGATGGCCTATTCAAAGGCATCAAAATTTTTGTGGGCTGAAGCAGTAGTTGCAGCCAACTACTTTCAGAACAGGACAAGTAGATCTAGTGTTGCACATACCACATCACACGAGGTTTGGTGGGGCAACAAACCACGTCTGATACATGTGCGCATTTTTGGATGCGTCGCATACGCCCACATTCTAGATCAGAAAAAAAAGAAGCTGGATGAAAATATGGAACAGGGATTCCTCATAGGATATGATGTTCATTCATCTCCCACTGAGAAGATTAAAACATACCTTGCTAGCAGGGAGTTGCCATTTTTAAAAACCCCCAATTAGTTGATGACACATGTTGACAGTTTTTTCATGTCAACCATATTGTTTATATGACTAGTTTTTTTTAGATTTCAATGTGCGCACACGCACGCACACACACACACACACACACACACACACACACACACACACACACACACACACACACACACACACACACACACACACACACATACATCTAGTGCTTGAGATAAAAAAAAACAGTGTTTCTTAAGAATTTCATTAGGGGTAGACAAAAATAGTTATCCTTCTTAGCTGCGTATGAAAGCCATCAAGGGTTGGCCCTCGAGTATTGAATGTCTTGGATGAACCTATAGGACTCACAAACAACAAAATGCAGGCCATTTTGCCCACATGAAGGTTAGGCATTGTGCTCTTCCAATGATCTCAAGTATTTTATATGCTACAAGAGTTGTCTAACATTTACTAATGGATGAGCCATTTCTTGGCACATAAGAAAAGAGGATTTTTCCTCAACCGGGAATTGACGAGCTCATCCTCCTAGTTCTTGGATGACATAAGATACGCCTCTACAAAAAAAATGTGCAAGTTATTTTGCCCACATGGAGGTTGGGCATCATGTTCATCCATGAATCATAAGTATTTCAAGTGACACAAGTTGTCCAGGTAGATGAGTAAATTTTTAGCATAGATACTTTATCTAGGAAGTGGATTTTTGCTTAGTCGAAGAGCGACGAGCTCATCCATCCAATTCTTAAATGACATTCAAAAACTAGAATGCTAATGCATTGTGTTGACAGTGCATGTGGCTCTCTCTCTCTCTCTCTCTCTCTCTCTCTCTCACACACACACACACACACACACACACACACACACACACACACACACACACACACACACACACACACACACACACACACACACACACATTGGATCTTCACGACCTTTATACCTTTTGCCTCTCTCTCTAGAAAATTCTCTTTCTAGAAGTTTCTAAAAGCATGTGTTCTTTTTTAGAATCAACGTGTCTGCCTTTCAACCCCACTTGAACTGTCCATCAAATACGTTTGAGGACAAATGTGGACCAATGGGAATCTACAAAACGTGTACACATTCTCTCTCTCTCTCTCTCTCTCTCTCTCTCTCTCTCTCTCTCTCTCTCTCTCTCTCTCTCTCTCTCTCTCTCTCTCTCTCTCTCTCTCTCTCTCTCTCTCTCTCTCTCTCTCTCTCTCTCGTCAGAAATGGTGAACTCCTGCCACTCTACCGCAATGCGGAAGTCAACGAGCTTTGACTCGAAGGTCGAACGATTCGTGAAAGCCAGCGTGCCTCCAAAACAAACGAAAGATGAACGATTCGCAAATCATTTGTGAATTGTAAACATACCTCCAGGACTGCAAAAACCACAAAGCGACACTAAACAAGAAGACATGAAACAAACGAAAGGAAACGAAAGAAACGAAGGGGAATCTTTCGCACTGCCAGCTAGCAGCTCAACGGGCTTGGAGTCTCAAACTTCACGCCTAGCTGAAACGAGTAGTAACGACAGAGAGTAACTGATTAGTTGATTAGCGTTAACTAGTCTTGTAATTCTCTGTTTAACTATCTTGTAAACTCCACACAGTGGAGATATAAACGATCCCTTTCTGGATCAACAAAAAAAAAAATTATGTAATACTGAGAGAGGAGTGTAGAGCAGAAAACGAAAAAGACTAGAAACGAGAGAGCTGTGCATGAAAGTCCGCCAACGAGCAGAACACAGCAAAAGCGCAGAGCGTCATTCCGCCAACGAGCGAGACACTGACCATCTTGCTCTAAAATCATATTTATAATTGATCGCTCTATTTTTGTGCATGTCCTCGTCTTGTGCCATCTGTCTTGATTGCTAGAATGGAATGTGTTCTGTGATGTGCAGTCGCGTGTCTAGGTTCCTATGAAGCTTCCGCGCAAAAGAAAATTCAAAAGACACAAAATCGTTCGCGACAACGAAGCGAAAACCGTTTCGCGATATGGTATCAGAGCACATAGGCTGTCACTACTGATATCTAAGCAGTGATCTTCTAGACAACACAATATGGCTACAACAATCCAGACAAGAGTAGCAATCAGTCTTGATGGCACAAATTACAGAATCTGAAAATTCAAAATCAAAACACTTCTGAAGGGCAAAGGCATCTGGTCGGTGACCGAACTCTCAAAGGTGCAGCCTCCAGAGGGAGACCCGAGGAGAGCTAAATGGATCAGAAAAGATGAGCGTGCAATGGCAATCATCGTTTCATCCATAAATGAAAATCTACTCATGCAGATTGAAGACTGTGAAAGCAGCCATGCAGCATGGGAAAGATTAAAACAGAAGTATGAAGTGAGGACTGCAGCTTCAATCATGCACCTTCACAATCAGTTGCAATCCATACGATGGTATGGCAACCAGTTAGATCAGCACGTTGAGAAGATCAGAATGATCTTCGCTCAACTCGTTGCATCAGGACAAGAGCACCGGGTCTCAGCACCACAGCAGCTAATGTACTTCATGAAATCTCTACCGACGTCCTATCAGCCTTTAAGAATGCTCATATTGAGTTTACCAGATATGACATTCGACAAAGCAGTCAATCTTGTCGCTGATGAGAGACTGATGAGGGATGAAGGAGAGGGAAGCAGTGATCAAGAGAGGCTCTCTTCACAAAAGGAAAGAAGAAAAACAAGAACAAGCCAAGATTCGAGAAGACAAAGTCCTCGAATCAACAATCTTCTTCCTGCAATCACTGCCACAAACCAGTCCATATATCCAATAAATGCTGGTTCAATCTAGCAATACCTTGCATGCACTCCAAGAAGAAGGGGCACTTTGCATACAATTGCAGATTCTGAAAAGGCAAATGTTGTAGAGTCATCCAAGGATACAGATAGAGGTGATGAAGCCTTCACGATACTCGATGAAGCTTCAACGAGCTACACTGAACATGACTATGATGTAGTCATTGATTTAGGAGCAACATCTCACATCACCTATAGCAAGAAAATCTTGATCGATTTCAGAGAGCTCAAAAATAACAGAGCAGTGATTCTAGGTGATGGGAGCAGATGTGAAAGATTCAACTAGTTTCATCACATTTTGCAATATTTCCATATTTGGCATATTGAGGCCAAAACTTGTTTTAGACTTCAAGGTTGACTTTTCAAAGTTCATTAGTCTAGATTTCATTTAAATAAACACTATTTGAAAGTGTGGGAAAGATAGAATGCGAGTTTGAGTAGATTCAATTTGAATAAGTTGGGTACATTGAATCTAGACCCAAAATTGGTAGGGTTAGCATTTTGGTGGGAAAGCCAAGTGGCCAAATAGGGTTTGGACCTGCTATAAAAGGATGCAACTCGTGGAGAGAGTCATCTTCTCTCTTCTCTATCTCATTTTATGCTTATACATGGTTCTATTGGGTTCTACTATCCATTGGTGCACTATCTTGGTGATTGTTTGCAATTCTATGTGTAGAATGATCTATATTTGCTATTTTTGGATCCACACGTGTGAAATACAATAGCTTGCTGGTTTTGTACGGATAGCAACAGTACATAATCATTTCATTCAAGTTTGATCAAGTTCTATTAGTGTTTGCATCTCAAATTGTGTGTAGATGCTGATTTTTCTACATTGGTGAAATTGGTAGTGTATTTCTCTTTCTAACCAAAGATCATTCAAGTAGATTGGATCTTAAGGATCTGAAATCTTTCACATGGTATCAGAGCTTGTGTTTCAGGTTATGAAGGAGGAAATCAGATCTATCAATGATTTGGTGAAGATATCAAGTCTAGAGCATGCTAGAGAGGATTCTACACCAAAATCGGATTTTTTGCTTTTGTAGAGTGGATCTTTTGTAGATCAAAACACTAAATAGGTCAATATACTTGTTCAATTCCATTTTTTGAATTCACATGCTGGATTTGGCCGATTTTTGGATCATTGGTTCAGCCTAAGTGGTGGCTTATAGATTGCATATCAAATTTTCAGCATTTGCATGTAGATTTGGAATAGTCAATTTTTTGTGATTTTGTCAAAACCCTAATTTTGATTGGATCTCTAGATAGTGAGGTTTCTGGACTTCATTTGAGTGTGTTTCAATCTTAGGAAGTGGCAAAAGTCATTTGATTGAGGATAGATCATAGGTTGATCAAGATTCCATGATTCTATGTGTTGATTTGCTTGGATAAGTGCTAGAAGAGAATTTGTGAGATAGTTTCAAATCTTGGTGATTTCTTTTAAAAGCATTTGTTGTTGTTCAAAGGAGTGCTTTGTGCATTGAAGCAGGTTCAAGTCATTGCTACATGGCAACCTCAATTGGAGTCATGTTGGAAGCCAATGATAGGCTTACCTCAAGTAACTATTCATTATGGAAAGTGAGGATGGAGTCACTTCTTGAGATGAATGATGTTTTGGATATTGTTTTAGCTTTGGAGGAGAGACCATCAACACAACAAGATCAATTGAGGTATGACAAGAGGGCCAAGAAGGCTCTACACATGATAAAGATGAATGTTACCAATGAACTTCTCAAGGAAGTTGGTAAGTGCGCATCATCTTTGGAAGCTTGAAATTCATTGAAGAATCTTTATGAATCCAAGTCTACTTCTAGAGTGTTGACTCTAAGAAGGCAAATCTTTTCTTGTTTGCAAAAGAATGAAGAAAGTCCAAGTACTTTTGTTTTGAGAATAAAAGCATTGAATGATGAGTTAGCTTGCATAGATGAAAGCATTAAGGAAGGAGAACTTATTCAAGTGATTCTTAATGGCTTGTTGGATGCTCATGATAACATTGCTCAAAGTATTGCTATTCAAAAGACTTTGCCAAGTTTGATGGATCTTCAAGAGATCTTGATCAATGAGGAATATAGACGTCAAGCAAGAGGTGGATCTACATCGACACTTCAAGAGGATGCTATGTTCACAAAGGGCAATTCAAGGGCAAAACCAAAAGCAAGTGGTCTAAAGGGCAAGATCAAGTGGATGCTTCTTCAAGTGGCAAAAAGAAGGATAGATCAAAGCTCAAGTGCTTCTATTGTGGCATCAAAGGACACTTTGCAAGTGAGTGCTACAAGAAGAAGAGAGATTAAGGAGACAAGCAAGGTAATATTACTCTTGATGAGGATGGTTTGGATGTGCAAGATGTAAATGATGATGCTTTTGTGATGTCTTCATGTATGCTGGCTAATGATGGAGATCTAGATCCTTGGTGGATTGATAGTGGAGCAAGTTCACACATGACCTTTCACAAAGAGTACTTCACTTCTTTGTTGGCATATGGAGAAGACAAGAGGGTGATCTACACGGCCAATGATGGTGAGTGTGCAATCAAAGGGATTAGCACAATTCCTATTTCTCTCTCTACAAATAGGAATGTTCATTTGGAGGATGTCTTGTTTATTCCATCTATTACCAAGAATTTGCTTAGTGTGAGTCAAATGCTAAGTAAGGGCCTCAAGGTGGAGTTTGATGGAGATGCTTGTTTGATCAAAAGGAAGGATGTCTTGATTGGAAAAGGTAAAAGGCAAGGGAAGTTGTTCAAACTTGATGCTTGTGTTATTGCTAACCAAGTTGGATGTGTTGCAAGGGAACAAATTTCTAATCAAGAGGTTTGGCACAAAAGGATGGGACACCTCAACTTCAAGTCATTGGAGGTAATGGCAAGGAAGAAGGTTGTGATTGGTCTTCCAAGTTCCTTAAGTAATGACAAGCATGTTTGTGAGTCTTGTGCTTTGTCTAAGTCACATAGACTACCTTATACTAGATCTATTTCTAGATCTACAAAGTCTTTTCAGTTTGTACATTCGGATATTCATGGATTTACTACAATTAGCAATAGTGGAGCTAAGATGTATGTAACATTCATTGATGTTAGTAGATTTTGTTGGATCTATCTACTAAAGATCAAGGATGAAGTGTATGATGTCTTTGTCAAGTTCAAGAATGCAAGGGAGAACCAATTCTCCACAAAGATCAAGTGCTTGAGAGGTGACAATGGTGGTGAGTACATATCTAACAAGTTCAAGGCCTTTTGTGATGAGCAAGGGATCAAGAGGGAGTATACAACATCAAGGACCCCACAACAAAATGGAGTGGCTGAAAGGAAGAATAGAACTTTATGTGAAAGTGCTAAAGCTATGAGGTTAAGTGCTAATCTTGACAAACCATTTTGGGATCAAGCTTTGTTGTGTGCCAATTTCTTGTGCAATAGGTGGCCGAGTGCTATTTTGGATGGAAGGACACCTTTTGAGATGCTATTCAAGAGGAGGCCGAGTGTCAACTTTCTAAGAACCTTTGGATGCACATGCTATGTCAACATTACTCTTGATGATAGGACCAAGGAGGATCCATCTTCAAGAAGAGGTATTTTTGTTGGATATAGTGAGGTGAGTAAAGCCTACAAGGTTTACATTCCTTCTACTAACAAAGTGATTGTTGGTAGAGATGTCATTTTTGATGAGGAAAACATTCCAAAGGTGTCTTCAAGCATGATTGATAGTAAAGTAGATGGATCTAACATTCTTGATGTTGATGAGAAGGATCCTACTTTGGATGGTGGTGATGATGGACCTTCATCAAGTCAAAAGCCAAGGAGAACATCAAGAGAAAGACAAGTACCTTCAAGGCTCACATATGATCAAAAGGGTACGCAAGTAGTTTCTGGAAATTATGTTGCTTTCCTAACCTCTTTGGATGAGCCTACAAGTGTAGATCAAGCAAGGAAAGAAGAGGAGTGGATCGAACCAATGGATCTTGAGTATCGATCTCTTATGAAGAATGGAACATCTTTTGGAGGATCTTCTTGTGTACATGGAGCTATGCAAGTGGATGGATGTTATCTTGCTGTAAAATCAAGTAATGGATCGGGAAAACAAAGTTTGTTCAATGACTTTGATGCTCAAGTTGAAGATCAAGAAATTGATCTCAAAGCGCTTCAACTAGTCAAAAGGGAAGTTGGCAATTTGGAGCTAAAGGTCAAAGGAGCAGCAAGGAAGTGTTGTTCAAGTTTACTTTACTTGTTCTATCTCATGTTTGAGCAATTTCATGTGGATGTGTTCAAATTGTCAAGATATGGTAAAACTAGCTACATTGGTGAGCATTGTTTTGATGTTGGATTTGTACTAGCATTCTTGGCTGATTTTGCTGATGGAAATGAAGCTATTGGAGGTTCATTATGTCACTCATCCATGGCTAAGTTCTCAAGTGTTGAGCTACTTGGTGCCAATACTTGGAGATTGTCAATTTTTGGTGAATTCATGGTCATTTTCTTGTGTCAAGTAGATCTTGAAGATGGACTAGTGCAAACTACTTGGTTTATGGAGTCATGTGGTGCTGGATTTGCATCATTAATGTACTCACCTACTCATGGATTTATTTCCAAGGTTTGATGGTTTCTTGTGGCAAGATGAAGATGAAGGCTCATTCATGGAGTATCATGGTGGATACAAGGCAACAAAGGACAAAGGAGGAGGAGACATGCAAGCAAAAGTTGATCACTCACATTTATTGTTTGTTTGCTGTATTTTTCCAGAGAGTTCAGAGTTGGAAGCATGGTGGAATCATTTCATTTACATTCTATTTGATTCTTCATGTTCTAGTCACATTTTTACATGTAAAATTGATGTAAGAAATAGTGAAGCATCCCAAGTGGACACTATTCTCTATATCAATTATGGTTGTTTCTATTTTGAGCATTACATGATCACTGAAAGAAGGTCTATTCTTAGGAAGAAGATCATTCTTATGATGGATCAAAGTTCTATTGGCAAAAACTATGCTAGGAGCATTGGAAGCTAGGAAAGCGAGTTTTGAGGTACATCATTGGAACTCGAGATTTTGGCATATTGTATGAGGGATCATCACCTAATCTTTTTGGATTTTCAGATTCGGACTATGCTGGAGATGTAATGGATAGGAAATACATTAGTTCTTATTGTATTTTCATAGGTGATGGAGCTATATCATGGATGTCAAAGAAACAAGCCACTATCTCATTGTCATCTAGTGAGGCCGAGTACAAAGCTCTTACACATTGCACAAAGGAGATGGTATGGATCAAAAAGATGATCAAGGATCTTCACTTGCTGGAATTTTTCAGAGAGCCCAATCATCTTTTGTGACAATCAATCAGCCCAAAGAATGCATCCAATCCTATCTTTCATGCTAGGAGCAAACATATTGAGATACAATATCATTTTGTGAGGGAGCAAGTCATTGCAAAGGAGGTGGAGCTTCAACATGTGTCTTCAAGGGAATGTGTAGCTGATATCTTCACCAAAGCATTGGGAAAAGACTTGTTCATGAAGCATAGGACTTCACTTGGAGTATTATCAAAGTCTATGCTAAAACTAGTTGAAGAGGGAGTGTGAAAGATTCAACTAGTTTCATTACATTTTGCAATATTTCCATATTTGGCATATTGAGGCCAAAACTTGTTTTAGACTTAGAGGTTGGCTTTTCAAAGTTCATTAGTCTAGATTTCATTTGAATAAACACTTTTTGAAAGTGTGGGAAAGATAGAATGCGAGTTTGAGTAGATTCAATTTGAATAAGTTGGGTGCATTGAATCTAGACCCAAAATTGGTAGGGTTAGCATTTTGGTGGGAAAGCCAAGTGGCCAAATAGGGTTTGGACCTGTTATAAAAGGATGTAGCTCGTGGAGAGAGTCATCTTCTGTCTTCTCTATCTCATTTCATGCTTATACATGGTTCTCTTGGGTTCTACTATCCATTGGTGCACTATCTTGGTGATTGTTTGCAATTCTATGTGTAGAATGATCTATATTTGCTATTTTTGGATCCACACGTGTGAAATACAATAGCTTGCTGGTTTTGTACGGATAGAATTAGTACATAATCATTTCATTCAAGTTTGATCAAGTTCTATTAGTGTTTGCATCTCAAATTGTGTGTAGATGCTGATTTTTCTACATTGGTGAAATTGGTAGTGTATTTCTCTTTCTAACCAAAGATCATTCAAGTAGATTGGATCTTAAGGATCTGAAATCTTTCACAGCAGACACGATGTCAAAGGCATCGGCACTCTACAGCTACGAACACTGTCAGGGCAAGTAGAAATGCCAGGAGCACTCTATGTGCCTCCACTCAGAATAGATCTGCTATCAGTCTCCAAGATGGCAGATCTTGAATTTCGAGTTTTGTTCGACGGCAATACATGCTGCATGATCGAGAAAATGACAAACAAGCTGCTGACGGTTGGATGCAGAGAAGGAAATCTCTACCAAGCCAAGATAGTCAGCAACTCTGATAGCATATTAAATGCATCAGAAAATGAAGATCAGTTCTGGTATAGGAGAATGTATCTTCTGAACATGCGGAGCTTGCATGACATGTGCAAAAAAGACATAGTCACAGGTCTCAAGATATCAAGGCCCGAAACTGAGTTTTGCGAAGCCTGTCAAAAAGGCAAACAACATCAGAATCCATTTATACATGAGGGAAGGAGAGCTAAAAAAGTTCTTGAGCTCATCCACTCATATGTCTGTAGACCGATGAAAATGGATTCGCTCTCAGGTTCGAGGTATTTTCTGACGTTCATAGATGATTACAGCTGGATGACCACGATCTATTGCCTAAAGAAGAAATCTGAAGTGTTTGATTCCTTCAAGAAGTTCGTGGCATTTGCAGAGTGACACACCTCAAAGAAGATTCAGATCATCAGATCTGACAATGGAGGTGAATACAAAAGCAAAGAATTCTCAAAATTCTACCAAGAACAGGGAATAGAACACTAGTTCACTCCTGCATACACACCAAAAGTGTTGTAGAAAGAAGAAACAAAACGCTAGTCAAAGGAGCCAGATGCATGATGGCACAAGCTCAATTGCCAAGTCAATTCTGGGTTGAAGCAATAGCTACAGCTGTACACCTGTAGAACAGATCAACAATGACAACGTTGGAAAACAAGACACCATACGAAATGTGGACAGGTAGAAAGCCTGATCTCTCATACGTACGTGTGTTTGGATGTGCAACATACAAGCACATTCCAAAAGAAAAAAGAAGCAAGCTCGATGATAAATCAGAGCAAATATGTGTACAAACTCTACGATCCAACCACGAAAAAGGTTGTTTCGAACAGAGATGTGAAGTTTGATGAGTCCACATACCCTAGACTAAAAGACGAAAGAGGCCATGAGATCTTCGCACTGCTGCCAATTCAAGAGGGAGATCGAGGATAGACATCAAATCAGAATGCAGAGCCATAGACTCCAGAGCAGCATAAAGCAGAAAATCAACCCCACGAACAAGAAACGTTTGAGCAACAATGAAACGAGCTTAGAAGGTCAACAAGACAAAGAAGACCTCCAGACCGTTACTTTGACAATATTCAGTGGAGCGAAGACACGCAATTCGAGTACTGCAGCTTCACTGAAGGGCTAGCAACATATCAAGAAGCTGCCCAGAGTCTAGAGGGAGGAAGCAGGCAATGTCAGGGGAGATCGAGTCGATGAGGCGAAACGAGGCATGGATACTAGAGCCATTGTCAGAGAACAGAAAAATAGTCAACTGCAAGTGGGTATACAAGAAGAAGATAAAATTAGATGGCACCATTGGTCGCTACAAGGCAAGGCTTGTCGCAAAGGGCTACACACAGAGATATGGTGTTGATTATTTCGACACATATTCACCGATGGTCAAGATGACAAGCATACGACTACTCCTTGCATACGCCACACAACACAATCTGGAAATTCACCAGATTGATGTGAAAACAGCCTTTCTCCACAGAGATCTAGAGGAGGAAATCTTCATGAAGCAGCCTGAAGGATTTGAAGACCCCGACAATCGAGAATATGTCTGTCGGTTGCAGAGATGCATCTATGGTCTAAAACATGCATCACGAGCTTGGTATAAGAAGCTCGATGGTCTTCTGAAGTCTCTAGACTTCAATCCTACACAACCGGATTGCAATGTCTACATAAAAAGAGTAGGAAAAAATTTTGTGATACTAACTATATTCGTGGATGATTCTATGATGATAGGAAATTCCTTGATGCTGATCAAAGACACGAAGAGTCAGATTTCTGAAAGTTATGAAATCACAGATCTTAGAGAAGCAACAAAATGTCTCGGGCTGGAGATCAGAAGAGATCGAACAAAGGGCAAAATGCACTTGAGTCAGTCAGAATATGCCAGAAAGGTGCTCAAGCAGTATCACATGATGGACTGCAAAGAAAGGGCCACACCAATGATAGCTGGAGCCAAACTAACGAAGTAGGATTGTCCAAAAACAGAAGAGGAAGAACAGAAGATGGCATGTTTACCCTACCAAAACTTAATCGGTAGTCTGATGTACCTTACAATTTGTACCAAATCCAATCTAGCTTTCTCTATTTACGCCTTAAGCCAATTCTCTTCCAATCTTGGCATGGCACATTGGCAAATGGCAAAACGAATCCTACAGTATCTGAAAGGTACCCAAAATATGGGATTAACCTACAAAACAGAAAACGAAAGAAAAGGATTCGAGCTACACCACTATAGTGATGCAAGCTGGGCTGGTTGCAAAGATGACAGGAAGTCATAACTGGATGTACCATAGCGTGCGGAGCTGCAATCAGCTGGATATGCAAAAAGCAAACCTTGGTAGCTCAATCCTCTTGCGAAGCTGAATACATCGTAGGTTTGATGGTGGCGAACGAGGTAGTGTGGCTACAGATGATGCTAGAAGCAATCGGGATACCACAAGAAGGGCCATGCACGATGATGATGGACACTCAGAGTGCCATTTATCTGTCCCAAAATCTTGTCTTCCATTCAAAGACAAAACACATACCTCTGAAATACCATCACATTTGAGATTTAATCTCAAAAGGAGAGCTCCAGGTCCAATACATGAAATCAGAAGACATGATTGCAGATCTGCTCACGAAGCCGCTCGACAAGCCACTCTTTGACAAGTAAAAAAAGGCAATTGGATTAAACATGCAAAGCTGCAAGGATCAAGAGGGAGTGTCAGAAATGGTGAACTCTTGCCACTTTGCCGCAACGTAGAAGTCAACGAGTCTTGAATCGAAGGTCGAACGATTCGCGAAACAATTCATGAAAGTCAGCGTGCTTCCAGAACAAACGAAAGACGAACGATTCGCTAAGCATTTGCAAATCGTAAACATACCTCTAGGACCGCAAAAACCCTCAAAGCGACGCAAAATGAGAAGACACGAAAGAAACAAAAGGAAACGAAGGGGAATCTTTCGTGCTGCCAGCTGGCAGCTCAACGGGCTTGGAGTCTCAAACTTCACGCCTAGCTAAAACGAGTAGTAACGACGGAGAGTAACTGATTAGTTGGTTAGCGTTAACTAGTCTTGTAATTCTCTGTTTAACTATCTTGTAAACTCCACACAATGGAGATATAAACGATCCCTTTCTGGATCAACAAAAAAAAAAATTCCGTAATACTGAGAGAGACATAGAGAGTAGAGCAGAAAATGAAAAAGACTAGAAACGAGAGAGCTGTGCATGAAAGTCTCCAATGAGCATAACATAGCGAAAGAGCAGAGCGTCATTCCGCCAACGAGCGAGACAATGACCATCTTGCTCTAAAAATCAAACTTATAATTGATCGCTCTATTTTCGGGCATCTCCTCGTCTTGTGCCATCTGTCTTGATTGCTAGAATGAAATGTGTTTTGTGATGTGCAGTCGCGTGTCTAGGTTCCTGTGAAGCTTCCGCGCAAAAGAAAATTCAAAAGACACAAAATCGTTCGCGACAACGAAGCAAAAGCCGTTTCGCGACATCTCTCTCATACACTCCATGTTGAGGGAAAAAAATGTAGAAATTTAATAAAATATTTGGGGGGGGGGGGGGGGGGAATGGCTCTGCTTCTCAATTGCATATAAGAGCTACCATGGGAGGTTGTATGGATATCATATTCATATGCGTTGTCATCCCTCGGCTCTACACACAATCCTCAATACATTTCATATCAAGATTCCATATATTCATGGATCCCTTGGTGGTTATCATTGGTGGCTAAGTATACAAGGTAAGCCTAGTATCAACTTTGTACCCCCAATATGCTTTTCAAAAACTACAACTTATCCTTTGGAAAATTATGCCCTTCATAGATATGTATGTATATGTGTACACACACACACACACACATTCATACTCAGGTTGATAATGCGTTGGTATAATTGTTGCAATTCTAGCCTGATTTTTACTTTTCTTGGACTCATATACCATGCTCGTGTTTATTCTGGCTGATATGATTTTATTTAAATGTGCATTACTTGGACCTTGTTGGTATAAGAAAAAAGAAACTTTAATACCCAAACTCGAAATAAAATCTGTTACCTGTCCAACAATGTGGTTACCATATACTTCATAATCTGTGGTGGCCCTTTTGCCATACATGAGAGTGATTTATATAAGGTAGAATTGAGGCACTAGGAAGATAAATGCGGAAAGTATAAAATGGCCTTGAAAAATTTTAGAATGGCTTGGGAAAACGCCAACATGGCCTATAATACCATGGAACGGGTAGGAGGGCAGCCCACTCTGCCCCTTTCATTGCCTCGCCTTAAATTTTCGCTTGCCCCCTTTGTAGGATGAGCCAAAACCTAAGGCCGAGCAAGGGGGCATAATTGGGTTGCCCTTTACGTTGATACCGGTGAATTTGATTCCTTTACATAAAAAAAAAACTATAGTATAAAATGCTTGAGGCATGCTTTGACAAACAAAGGCCGACGACTTATTTATGAAAGGCAGAACCACTATACCGCCCTTAGCCCTTGGTCCTTAACCCAGCCCCCCTTGAGTAGAGCCCAAGTATACTCCTCTTCCTTCCCCTTTCCTCCGTCTCTTCTCCCATATTCCACGATCCATGCATAAATTGCTATGCCGCCTTCATTTCTTGTTGTACCTCCTTCAGTACAGAACAGGCACTCCTCTGCAACCTTCGAGAATTCGGATACTCACGATCCTCTCATCTTTTAGTATTCTTCTTTAAGGTGGATCCTATATCTGTAAATTTTAGCTGAAAGATATCTGGTTGAGCCTATGGGCGGCACTGAGGCATTTCCCGAATTAGGCAGTCACTGCAGCCATGAATCCTGTAATCAGCTCGACTTTCTGCCCTTCAAATGCGATTGCTGCTCTCAGGTATTTAGCTTCTCAGATGCTGAGACTTTTTTATTTGCGAAGTATCGATTTATTTTACTTATATGATGCTTAATTACAAGGATTTTCTGTAGTAGAAACCATTTTTTGTTTGTGCAGTGTGGTTATTGTAGTTTTCGTATGGGTTTTCTTCTTTCTTTTCGTTTTGTGGGCAATATTATTGCGATTCTAGGTTATGAAACTTGGACTTAATCTCTCTTGCAGATGTTTTGTCTTGATCACCGCTCCTACATGTCGCATAATTGTCCAAAAGGTGATTTGAAGGACGTAAGCGTGGTGCTCTGCCCGGCTTGCGCTTCTGCAGTACGAAAGGTTTTTGGCGAAGACCCTAATTTGACTCTAGAGAAGCATATGAGCAGCAATTGCGATCCAAGTAACTACGATAAAGTGATGAAGAAGCCGAAATGTCCTGTGAAAGGATGCCATCAAGCCCTAACGATTTCAAATAAATTCCACTGCAAAGGATGTAGTCAAGATATTTGCCTCAAGCACAGATTCCCAGTGGATCATACTTGTCGCTCTGCTTTTAAAGGAAGAAGAAATCCATCTAAGCTTTCGGAAGCTCTAAAATTTCTGGATATTTTAGAAAAGAGGGGCGCCACAGACTGTGCAAGTAGCAGCAGCAGCAGCGCTGCTACAAGCTCGTCGGTTACTTCCACAAAGAGTGTGAGCGCTCACTGATTAGTGGCCCCCCAGCATTGAACCAATTCTTACGAAGTCGTTAGATTTTGTTGTTGTTTTGCATTCTTCTATGTGGCAGGCCTGACGTAGATTCTTTATATGTGGTGATGGAGGGATTTTAGAACTACAATGTACAATTTGCGATTTCTTCTGTGCAATAAACGAAGATGCTTCTGTTTGGAGCAGAACTTAATTTCTTGAAGGCGTATATTATCAGATTAATTTGCGGTTTGCAAATTGAGAAGCCATGGATGTTCTTTTTTCCTTGTAATGAGTAGTCATGGATAGTTCAGCCATTTTTTGTCTTCAGCTAAATTTTATTGATAAATTTTCTGAATCAAATCTCTTCCCTTTTGGTCACTCCCCAAACAAGCCATTAATGTCTGTTTTCTTTTTTGTAACAAGTAATGGATAATTCAGTCATCATTTCCATCCAGCTAAAGTTGTTGAAGATATAATCATGAATCGTGTTATTTCGTTTGTATTCCATTTGGTTATCCTGTCTCTTGAAGATGCTAGCGAGCAGAAGCATTGCCATTTGTTGTTCTCAGTGACTTTATTTTACACGTTTTGTGCTTGCTAGGGCTAGGATTAAGATGCAATGCTAGGTTGAAATCAGCAAAATCATAATTAGATCATCACCTAAGTGCATACCAAACAAGCACACAAGACAATTCCTACACCAATGTAATTGAGAGCCAAAATGAGATATAATAGTATTCTTCCAATCACCAAACAAATAATAAACAATGGTTTAACTTTTTCAGAATAAGACCTGCTATTTATAGATTGGAGTGACCACTCTCCCTCCTCTCTCTAAGCTCCTTACCCTAAAATAGTCATTGTTATCAAAATTGGCCAATATGATGACTAAATTACATGGACTAAATGCTATTTGAAGGGTATTGAAGTTTGGGACTTTTTCAAAGTGTCAAAATATAGAAGATAATAATATTTTAATTCATTATAGGTGTGTGAGGTTCAATCTAAAATATTTACAAACTAGGTCTCAATTTGACAATGTTTCACCTTCCTTGTTCAACTATACTTGCAATTATCAACATAGATTTAGAACACATGCCAAGATCTAATCTATGTCTAATAAATAGGTCTTTCTCCAAAGGTTTTGTGAATATATCACCCACCACACATTTTTTGAAAAAAACATGTTGAAGCTCAACCTCCTTGGCCAACACTCAATTACTCACAAAATGATGAGCAATCTTAATGTGCTTGCTCCTTGCATGAAAAACCATATTATTTGCCTTGCTTTGGGTTGAAAGGTTGTCACGAAAGATGATTGGGGTCTTCTTAAGATCTAGCAAGTGAAATCCAATAACAAACTTTTGATCCAAAACATCTCCTTGTGCATGTTGTCAACGGTTTGCTTTATACCTCTCACTTTGTCCATTTCCATTTCACTAAACCTTAAACACCCACTTCCTCCCAGTTGCCTTCCTCCTCGTTGGTAGCGGAGTGAATTCCCAAGTTTGATTCTTCCATATCAATTCTAGCTCCTCCCTCATTGTCTTCATCCATGCTTTGTTCTATGGACTTTCTTTAGCCTGTCCATAACTTAGTGGCTCTATGTCGTCAAACATTTTAGGATGTTGTCTCCATCTCCTTGATCTTGGTATGCTTTCATGCTTAGCATGATCATTGTTCTCCTCCTCCTAGGTTCTTATGTCCCTTCTTTAGTCCTATTTCTTCTCTTCGAGCATTCTCCAATAAATTTTGGTTCTCTTATTACGATTATCAATGAATGTCAAGAAGTACCTCGATCCCCCTATTAAAAGCCTTCAATCTTGCTTTGGTAGTCCATTTTTTTCACCATCCTCTCCTTCAACACAAAGTGTAGTGCTTATTCATTCAGGTGCCCAAACAAAGGATGCCATATGGTAGGAGGTTGGCATTTAGTTTATGAGTTCAATGAGTTTTAACACATGAAAAATGCTCATCATAGCACTCACCAATCACCATAGAAAATGTCTCTTTTTATTGCAACAAAGTACCTTTCAGATTATTTTGACAACAACATTTTGAAAAATGTGAAAAAGTGCAATATTTTTCTCATTTATCATTGCCATCTTATGCACCAAAAAAAGATAGATAGCTAAATAGCAAGGGAATTTTTGACAAAAGAGTGTACCAATACCCACAAATAATAATAGTACAACTACATAAAATATGCTTGCATAAAATCTACTAGAATAAAGTGTTGGAATTAAGCTTCACTCCAACGCACCCGCATTTGAGTCATTCGAGTTCGAGTCACTCGAATTCGAGTCTTGAGCACCAGTATACCATGTAAATATGTACTCTCTCTATACACAACGACATTGTAGCCTTACTCTCTAAAGTGGAACGTCTGTACAATCAATCAACTGAAGCATAAGCATGATAGACATCGAATTCTTCGAGTTTGAGGTCTTCAAGTTCGAGGTTCACCATCATTGACTTCTCCAACTTCGAAACTGACTATTGTTCGAAGATCTGCTCGACATCGATAAGTACCTGATCGTTTTACCCCTTAGGCATTTATCAACAACGATGAACCTGGCTCAGTAGCAGAAGCATTGTCTCAAATGCAGACAACTGGCATTTTGAGTTAGAATTAAAGTAGAATCACTGTGCTACTGTACTGTGGGTCCTATCAGTTGATAAGGATCAGTTGCCTCACCACGAGGCAAGTCGACGGGACACACATCCCGCCAACGACAACCTGGGTCATGCGTGGGTTGCCTGAGTGAACAACTATATGTACAGTGTAATTTCATTTTGAGAAATACAGTTGCTATGTGAGCTTGCTGTAGAGAGTGTTTTCTGTCTGTGTTACTGTGTAGCATGATTTGTGTTCCTGTTCGAAGCAAATTCTAAGTTGGTATCAGAGCCGTACAGGGAGTGTACACAATACAACATTGTCGTTGAAGAGAGCTTCGGGAGAATTGTCTTCTGAGAGTTCGGGGTTTACGGCGGGTTAAAGACGGAAGGAGAAACACTGTTGTAGAGAGTTTAGCACACAAAAGCTTGATGAGCTTGAGACTGTGTGAGGATTCAGAGACAAGAGTTGTCAGCTGAAGCAGAACCTCAGCAAACAGAATTTTGAAATTTCGAAGCAAGCTATTGGGTGTTTACAGTCAGTGTGCATTCAATCGGACACCGTTTGACAAACAGATTGAAGCATTAGAGTTCAAGTAGTAGGGCAACCTTAGAGCAAGAGAATAGGCCTATCAGAACACTGTGAATAGGAAGCAAAGAATAGATTTGTGTGAAAAACCCTGGTTTGGGATTTGGGAGCACAAAATCAGAGATTTCTCTCCATTCTGAACCATTCTGAAAGCTGTGAGAATTTTGAAGAGGGTGTCCTAATCAATTCTATCAGATCTGAAGTGGCCGTGGATAGCCACACTTCATTCGTGGAGCCATAAGCATTCTCTGAGGGCAGCCATAGCTAGAAAACCTTGGAAGAGAAGGAGAAAGAAAGAGCGGACAGGTCGCACACGAGGAACCACGAGGAGCATCTAGCGTTTGTAAGTGTCCAACAGCTTCAGGAGTGTAGTTCAACGCACCGATGCAACCAAGTCCACAAGATCAATCTTCACAACGATCGATGGATAGGATTAATTGCATCTAGACCATAGGATTGAAACCTATCATTGGATTAAGTGAAGTGGGCCCGAAGGGCAGAGAAGTGCAAGGGGCACTTTATTTTCTTTAAAAATCTTCATATTGAAATTGGAGTTGGGTCCCTTCACAAGTAAAGTGTGAAGTTTCTTCAAGGTGAAGAAACAGTTAAAAAACAAGGAAAATTCCTATTTTTGGGTCCATTGTCTGTTTTGACCCAAACGAAAGGCTACCTCCAAACGAAGGGCACCTGGATTCTACCTGCAAGTACGATACAACAAAACAAAGTGATTGCAGCGGAGAAAGTGTTCGGAGTGTGCCAAAAGTGATTTCACCATTCCATTGGGCACGTAGTTGGGAGTTGACGACCGAGTGCATTTTGGAAGGCGACGCCGACTTGGCTTTCAAATAGGTGGAAAAGTGGCGAGTGGCCTGGTAAGGGAAAAAGTGTAGGTCATTATTTTCAACTTCGACATCACAATTGGCCTCGACATACTGTTTTTAGCCTACGACAAAAATTTCAAGCAGTTTTGCGATGGCAAACATGGGAGAGTCCATTTTGAGTGAAAGTAGCAAATTGGACGGGATTTCCAACTATGTAGTGTGGAAATTCAAAATGAAAAACATACTGATGGAGAAAGACGTGTGGGAAGTTGTCACAGGTGATGAGAGAAGGCCACCAAATGAAACAGATATCAAAGTGTTTGACAAAAAGATGAGGAAAGCTTTGACCTTCATTAACTTGTCAGTGAAGGATCACATCATTACTGACATTTGTGATGCTATTACACCCAGACAGGCATGAGATGTGCTAAAGGAGCATTCGAGACGTCAAATTCGTCTAGAATCATGTTTCTGATGTCAAAGCTGAATAGTGCCTGAATGAAGCAAGGAGAGCACATTCAGACGTACATGACCAGAAACAAGACAATGAGGGATGAACTGCATTCTATTGGTGAGCGCATATGTGATGTGGAGCTGGTGCACAATGCGTTATACGGCATTGCAGAACCCTATCAGATGTTTGTGGAGCCACAAGACACATGACAAGTAACAAGAATTGGTTCAGTAGCTTGAAAGTGTTGGATAATGGAATGTCCATTTCACAAGCAAATGGTGATGTGTGCAAGATCAAGGGGATAGGCACCATTTCAATCCAACTACCTGATGGAAAAAGTAGGATGATCAGGGAGGTACTTTACGTACCAGGTTTGAAAAAAAATCTACTTTCTGTTGGAGTCAAAACTGATCAAAAGTTGAAAGTAGAATTTGCCCATGATCGTTGCTTTGTGAAGGATGTGAACCAAAAGTTCAAAGAGCAAGGGAGCCCAATACAAAATTGTACAGGTTGAATGCTACAATCAAGGGGCAACATGGACTTGTATTGTCCATTCCATCGCAAACTGAGTTGTGGCATAAGAGGCTTGGTCACTTGAACTTGGGAAGCCTCAGTTTGATGAGGAAATTGGAGATGGTAACATGATTGCCTACTATAGAAGACCACTTGAAATCGATGTGCGAATCATGTGTATATGGGAAGCAGCATCAAGAGAAGTTCAATAAAGGGGGTGTTGCAAGAGCAAAGAACATCCTGGATTTAATCCACATAGATTTATGCGGGCCTATGAGGACCATGTCCTTAGGTAAAGCCTTCTATTTCATGACCTTTATTGATGATATGTCACGAAAGACATGGATCTACTTCTTGAAGAAGAAATCAGATGCATTTGACAACTTCAAGAGCTTCAAAGCATTGGTCAAAAATCAAACAGGTAGGAAGATCAAAGTCCTAAGATCAGATAGTGGAGGTGAGTACAAGTCTAATGACTTTAATGATCTTTGTGATCAATGTGGGATTAAAAGACAATTTACGCAAGCTCATACTTCTGCTCTCAATGGTGTAGCTGAGCGCAAGAATCGTACGATTGTGGAAAGTGCCAGATCTATGCTAGTTGAGGTGAAACTACCAAAGGATTTTTGGTCAAAAGCATGCAGTACGACAATCTATCTTCAAAATAGAAGTCCTACCATTGTCATACCAAAGATAACACCTGAGGAAGCATTCACGAAGAAGAAGCCAAAGGTGAACCACTTGTGAATTTTTGGATGTAAGGCCTTTGTACACATTCCTAAGGAAGAGAGACGTAAACTTGATGTGAAAGCTATCAAGTGCATATTCCTAGGATATGATGATTGTGTGAAGGGCTATAGATGTTTTGATCTAGTGGAAAACAAAGTCCATATAAGCCGTGATGTTATCTTTGATGAATCCAAGATGTATGAAGACGAGGATGCTGAGAAGATAGATATATCCAGTGGGAAAGATGGTATAGTGAGGACACCACCTGATGATGATCCATTCATTGACCTTCCGAGTGATGAACATGAGGATACATCTCAGGATACTACTACTCAACCTCAAGAGACAGGTTGGAGAGGTAGGGACAAACCTTTTGGTGCAAGAAGGATTGAAATTGCAGGTGACAAATGCAAGGAGAAGGATGTATCGTGAGATACATTTTCACCAGGAAGCCGATCACCTGACAGGAAGCTCCCTAAGTGGTTTGAGAGATTGTTGGAGAGCCGCGACATGGATGAATTTCCAGGATTATCTAGCCACGGAGAGCTACGAAGATCAACAAGAGAGAAGATACAACTTGAGAGGTATGAAGCATATTATGCTCTCTTATCTAGTATTATTCAAAGCAAAGAACCTTCGACTTTTGGTGAAGCGAAGGGTGATGACATTTGGGTCAAGGCCATGGGAGAGGAGATGGAGTCAATTGCTAAGCATAGCACATGGGACTTAGTAGAACCACCGGTTGGAAAGAAATCCATTGGTTGCAAATGGGTATACAAGACTAAGTACCATGCAGATGGAAGTATAGCAAGATAGGTAGGAAGATCAAAGTCCTAAGATCAGATAGTGGAGGTGAGTACAAGTCTAATGACTTCAATGATCTTTTGATCAATGTGGGATTAAAAGACAATTTATGCAAGCTCATACTCCTGCTCTCAATGGTGTAGTTGAGCGCAAGAATCGTACGACTGTGGAAAGTGCCAGATCTATGCTAGCTGAGATGAAACTACCAAAAGATTTTTGGTCAGAAGCATGCAGTATGGTAGTCTATCTTCAAAATAGAAGTCCTACCATTGTAATACCAAAGATAACACCTGTGGAAGCATTCACGAAGAAGAAGCCAAAGGTGAACCACTTACGAATCTTTGGATGTAAGGCCTTTGTACACATTCCTAAGGAAGAGAGACGTAAACTTGATGTGAAAGCTATCAAGTGTATATTCCTAGGATATGATGATCGTGTAAAGGGCTATAGATGTTTTGATCCAATGAAAAACAAAATCCATGTAAGCCGTGATGTTATCTTTGATGAATCCAAGATGTATGAAGATGAGAATGCTGAGAAGATAGACACATCCAGTGGAAAAGATGGTATAGTGAAATTACCTCCTGATGATGATCCATTCATTGACCTTCCAAGTGATGAATATGAGGATACATCTCAAGATACTACTATTCAACCTCAAACAGGTTGGAGAGGTAGAGACAAATCTTTTGGTGCAAGAAGGATTGATGTTGCAGGTGACAAACGCAAGGAGAAGGATGTACAATGGGATACATTTTCACCAGGAAGCCGATCACCTAACAGGAAGCTCCCTAAGTGGTTTGAGATATTGTTGGAGAGCCGCGACATGAATGACTTTCTAGGATCATCTAGACAAGGAGAGCTACGAAGATCAACAAGAGAGAAGACACAACCTGAAAGGTATGAAGCAAATTATGCTCTCTTATCTAGCATTATTCAAAGCAAAGAACCTTCAACTTATGGTGAAGCGAAGGATGATGACATTTGGGTCAAGGCCATGGGAGAGGAGATGGAGTAAATTGCTAAGCATAGCACATAAGACTTAGTAGAACCACCAGTTGGCAAGAAACCCATTGGTTGCAAATGGGTATACATGACTAAGTACCATGCAGATGGAAGTATAGCAAAGCACAAGGCAAGATTGGTGTATGCATCAAGTAAAGGCATTGACTATGAAGAGACCTTTGTGCCAGTATGTAAGTGGAATACTCGACGTCTACTTGTTGCTTTAGCTTCACATTTTGGTTGGCCTTTGCATCAGAGGGATGTAAAATATGCTTTTCTAAATGGTGAGTTAGAAGAAGAGGTGTTCATGGATCAACCTGAAGGCTTTGTAGCGAAGGGACAGGAAAAGTATGTCGCTTGAAAAAAGTGCTTTATGGTCTTAAACAGGCACCACGGGCATGGTATAGCAGGATTGATGCCTACTTTCATTCAAAGGGGATGGTGAAACACATTCTGATCCAAATCTATATGTCTTATGCTTTGATGGTATGGTTGCTTTGATTACTCTCTATGTTGATGACTTGATTATTATGGGAAATAATCAAGAGATGATAGACATGATCAAGAAAGACCTCATGGAACAATCTGAGATGACAGATCTCAGCCTGAGGCATTATTGCCTTGGAATAGAGGTGTGGCAAAAAGGACACGAAGTGGGTTTAACACAGGTAAAGTATGTCAAAGAGTTGCTGCACAGGTTTAGGTTGCAGGATTGCAAACCAGTGAATACTCCTATTGAACTAGGTAAAAAGCTTTCTAAGCTTGAAGAGTCATAGTCATTTAGGCAGTTAGTAGGAAGCTTGATTTACCTTACAACAACTAGACCAGATATATGCTATGTTGTTGGCATTGTAAGTCAGTTTATGGCAGCACCTACGGAAACACATTGGAAGGCAGCTAAACGCATTTTGCGTTATGTAAAAGGCACTTCAGAGTATGGCTTGATTTACAGGAAGCATGACGGTTTACCTGAGTTGTGTGGCTATGTGGATGCGGATTGGGGAGGCGACTATGATGATCTTAGATCCACCACATGGTATGTATTCTAGTTTTGTGGTAGTTGCTTTTCCTGGTCTAGTAAGAAGCAAAGTACAATTGCTCTATCCACCACAGAAGCATAGTATAAGGCAATGTGTAGTACAGCACATGAAGCTATATGGTTGAGACCCATGACTTTACATAGTGATAGTCAGAGTGGCATTCAGCTAGCAAAGAATCCAGTGTTCCATGCGAGAACCAAACACATTGAGATTCAATATCACTTTATACATGGCAGGCTGCTAAGTCGTGAAATTCATGTTGTTCATTGTTGTTGTTCATATTGGACCAGTTCGATCTTCACGAGCAGCAATAAAAATGGAGAAATATGTCTCCTTAATCTAGAAATACGAAGCCTTGAAGAGGAACCATTAAATTTCAGAGGAAGAAAACAACAAGAAGCTGTCAATACTCAAAGAAAGCATTGACAAGATCCAAGAGGAACTCCTCCAGTCTAAACAACAGATGGACCTCATTTGGAATACGTCTTGTAGACTCGATGCAGGCATATTAGTGTAGAAAAAGGACGACTATAACAATGATGCTGGAGCATCTGAACAAAGCCGATCCATCAACCAACGAGGTATTGGTTTTGGCATGCCGCATATCAAGGTTTCACAACTGGCTCTCTCCACAAACCTGTCATGGACTCCTCCATATATACTCAGTGGCCCCACTCGTATTCTTATTTTTCTGAACCATTTTCATCTTACCAGCCTTCATTTTTTCCATTTGATTATTCAACCACCTCCACATCTACTTCTAACACCATACCCACCACATCATCTCTTAAACAAAGTTGGTGTTTATGGCCAAATTTAGAGGTGGATTTGAGGGCGCCATAAATTTTATATGGATTTGGAGGTGTTGGTAGATCAAATCTTGTATTTTCAAGTATAGAAAGGGATCTTTGTGGTCCAATCACCATTTTAGGTCAATTCACTTGTGGATGGCTGATTTTTGAAACCACTTACTGGAACATGGAGACAAAAATTGCTCGTGATTGTGGATGGTACATTCTATTAGATGAGATATCTAGATTCTAGCTTTAGCATGTAGATTTTGCTTGATTCAATATTTTGCATATATCTTTGTGATTTTTTCTTGAGTTTCATTTGTTGATTTCCAAGGGAGTGCTAAGGGCATTAGAATAGGTTCAAAGAGAAGATCAAATCATTGCGACATGGCAACCTCAAGTGGCTTCATGTTGGAAGGCAATGATATGCTTACCTCAATCAACTATTCTACTTGAAGGGTAAGGATTGAATCCTTGCTAGCGATGAATGAGTTGATGGATATTGTTCTAGGTGTGGAGGAGAGACCTTTGGCACAACAAGATCAATTGAGGTATGACAAGAGGGCAAATATTATGTCATGCTTGTTGGTTAATCATGCAGACATTGATCCTTGGTAAATCGATAGTGGAGCTACATCACATATGACATTTCATGAGGAGTATTATTCATTCTTGATGTCTTTTGAAGGTGACAAGAAGGTTATCTACACGGCCAATAATGGTGAGTGTGCAATAAAAGGGATTAGCACAATTCCTATTTCCTTCTCTACTAATATGAATATCAATTTGAAGGATGTTTTGTTCATTCCATCTGCTCTCAAAAATCTTCTTAGTGTGAGTCAAATGCTTGGACAAGAGATTCAAAGTGGAGTGTTGGTGATGCTTGTTTGATCAAGAAAGAGGATGAGGCCAGGTAAATTGTTCAAACTTGATGCTTTTGTTCTTCCTAACCAAGTTGGATGCATGACAAAAGAGCAAGTGTCAATGCAAGAGGTATGGAACAAGAGGTTGGGACATCTCAACTACAAATCATTGGAGGTGATGGCAAAAGGGAAGCTGTTTTTGGTCTTCTTAAATCTCTTACAAGCTTGAATCATGTTTGTGAGCAATGTGCTTTATCTATGTCACATAGGTTGCCTTATAAAGATCTACAAAGCCTTTTTAAGTTGTGCATTTGGATATTCATGGTGTTACTACAATTAGCAATGGAGGTGCTAAAATGTATGTGATTTTCATTGATGAATTTAGTAGATTTTGTTGGGTCTATCTACTAGAAAGTAAATATGAGGTTCTTTTTTTGTCTTTGTCAAGTTCAAGATTGCAAGGGAGGTCCAATTTTGTACCAAGATCAAGTTTTTGAGGAGTGACAATGGTGGTGAGTAGATTTCTACCAAGTTCAAGGCTTTTCGTGATGAGCATGGGATCAAGAGGGAGTACACAAGTACAAGGACACCACAATAAAATGGAGTGGAGGAAGAATAGAACCTTATGTGAAGGAGCTAAAGCCATGAGGTTAGGCACAAATCTTCCAAAACCATTTTGGAATCAAGCTTTGTTGTGTGCTAATTTTCTATGCAATAGGTGGCCGAGTGCTATATTGGATGGAAAAGCAAGACAAAAAGAGGGGTGGATCCAAGCAATGGATCTTGAGTATCAAGCTTTTATGAAGAATGAAACATGGAGATTGGTGCAACTTCCAAAGGACAGGGAGGCTATTGGATGCAAGTGGATCTTCAAAGTGAAGACAAACAAAGATGGATCAATCAACAAGTACAAAGCAAGGTTGGTGGCAAAAGGATATGCACAAGATTATGGAATTGACTATGATGAGACCTTTGCACCCATGGCAAAGATGGTGAGCATTAGATTCATTATTTCACTTGCTACACTTTTTGGATGGGATCTATGGCAATTGGATATCACAAATGCAATCTTGTATGGTGATCGTGAGGAAGAGGCGTTTATGGAGCAACCCGAGGGCTACATTTCACATGGCAAGCCAAATCATGTTTGTTTTCTACAAAAGAGTTTGTATGGTTTTAAGCAAGCACCAAGGAGTTGGTATGCTAAGCTTAACACTTTTCTTCTTTCTCAAAATTTCAAGATGAGTGAGTATGATCATTCACTTTACTATAGAACCAAGATAGATGATATCAAGATGGCACTAAAAAATGAGTTTGATGTGCATGATCTTGGTATTTTACATTATATCTTGGGAATAGAGGTATTTAGAACTTCTCAATTTACTTTCATTTGTCAAGAGAAGTATGCTCAATCTATTCTAAAAAGATTTCATATGGTGGATGCAAAGTCTTGTGATACACCAATGGAGTCAAATGTAAAACTCACTATAAGAGGCAATGAAAGATCTTTCGAGGACATTACTCTCTAAGGAAGCTGGTTGGTTAACTCATATATCTAACCATCACAAGACCTGATCTAAGCTATTGTGTTGGTAGGCTAAGCCAATTCATGCATGATCCAAGTGTGGAGCATTGGAAGCTAGGCAAGAGGGTATTGAGATACATCTTGGGAACTAGTGATTTTGGCATTGTTTATGGAGGATCATCACCTAACTTGTTTGGATTTTCAGATTCAGACTTTGCTGGAGATCAAATGGATAGGAAGTCCATAAGTGCACATGATATCTTTATAGGTGATTAAGCTATCTTTTGGATGTCAAAAAAACAAGCTACTATCTCATTGTCATCTAGTGAGGCCGAGTACAAAGCTCTTACATCTTGTACAAAGGAGATTCCATGGATCAAAAGAATAATAATGGATTTTCACTAATTGTTGGATTTTTCAGAAATTCCAATCATCTTTTGTGATAACCTTTCAGCCCAAATATTGACAACCAATCCTATTTTTCATGCAAGCAGTAAGCATATCGAAGTGGCTTATCATTTTGTGAGAACAAGTCATGGCAAAGGAGGTGGAGCTTCAACATGTTTCTTTACGGGAGTGTGTGGCTAATATCTTCACCAAAGCATTGGGAAAGGACTTGTTTATGAAGCATAGAACGTCACTTGGAGTTCTATCTAAATCTATACTAAAACTAGTTGAAGAGGGAGTGTGAAAATTTATCAACTAGTTTGGTTCTTTTATTTGGTACTTTTGGAGGCCAAAATAAAATCTCAAGTTAGAGATAGTTTCATATTTGTCAATAAAGGCCTAAATAGTGGTTTTACTATTTTTGGCAAGTAGATAAGTAGATGAGGTCATGTTTGTTGAAGTTCTAGCGATGCTTTGATCACTCTATCTCCACAAAGCATCAACATGCAATCAATTCTTGTCCCCCCATAGCAATAATCTCCCTATTGTAGCAATAGGGGCAAAAATGTATGATTGCACCATAAATTCTCCCATCACTAGAGTACACGAAGTTGGAGCACGCAGGCACACAAATTACTAGCACCTCGACATGCCTATGGTCCAAAAACATGGAGGAGAATTCGAAGCTCACTCTATTCCACTAGCACTAGCACTAGGCCTAAGAAGCTAATTTGGTCAGTCTTGCCACCCAATCATGCAAGTTGTCCGCCTCCACTCTATTCCCGAGCAACTACAACGACACTTGTTTCCAAGGTTTGCCATTTCATTTGGCTGTTTTTGTATTGGGTGATGCACAAATGGGCTGTGCAATGCGAGTAAGCCTTGTGGTATGGAAATCCTTAAAGACCAAAAAAAGAAATTGGCCAAAAACTCCCTCAAAGTTCTTCCTATAAAAAAACCTGAATTCCCCTTATATTGCCACCAAATTATATGCCTTGGTTTTTTTCCCCAATTTGGCGACCTACAGATCTCGATCAAGAAGTGACTTCCGTTAGAACTTGGGGGGTTCGTGTAATCCGTTTAATCTGAGCTAATTAGTGTTGTTTACAGGTGACTAATGTGGTTTATGGGGCTGCTAATACATGCAGAGAAGAAACAGTAAAAGACGATCGGATTGCATGGCAGCCACGCCCGCCTTTCTACCTTCTTCTTCTTATCCATCATCATCTTCTTCCTCCTGTCGCTACATCGCTTGCCTTCAATTAATCCTTTCATTAAATTTAGCATTCAGGCTTGCTTTTCTGATCCTCTGGGCAAGCTGCACGAATTCGTATCTCCTCTTGAAAAAATCGCGATTGGGCGATGTTTCGTTTCTTATTTTGCAGAAAATAAGAGTTTATCCTTGTTGAGAAACTTTTGGGTAGATGAATGTTGCTTCTGTATCATGATGCCGTTATGAATTGACCAGCGAATTGGGTTGTATACCATGACTGGCAAGCACATGCTGTAGTACTGTCTTCCAGGTGATATTTTGTTCTATATGCTCTGAGGAACAAATAATTTGCTCAATGACTCTGGCCCTTGGATTTGCAGAATGAGTAACGGACGTGCTCTGTTGGCATTCGCAGCAGCGGTATGCGGTGTAGCGGCGTTGATAATAGCCAAAAGGATGAAGGATCGTAGCAATTGGAACCATGCCTTGGCGATTCTTGAAGATTTCCACCGTGAAAGTGCAACACCTCTCCAACGGCTGCAGCAGATTGTTAATGCAATGTTGGTGGAAATGCGAAAAGGTTTGGCAGCAGAAAACGAGAGCACCATGAAGATGCTGATAACACACATTAACAGTTTGCCCACGGGGTTTGGCCTTCACCACCACGTTTCTTTAATTTCAAGTCTCTAAGAAGGCTGATGTGACTAGACCGGGGGGTTGTAGTGAACTCTCTTATCAATGCTCTAGGGTCTATTTATATGGGACTTACAGAAAATAGAAGCTGTGCAAGGTTATCAGACCAGTTTCATGTTTTACAGCGTTTGAAAACACACTATTCGGTAAACTAGTAATATTCTAAAAGACAAAAATTACATTTTTTTCGGTGTGGCCTTCCACATGACGCATTATCTCTTGAAAAAAAAACAACAAGAAAAGTACAACGATCAGATTGCAAAATAGACTATCATAGCGCTATCTGCTTCTATCTGTCCAAAGACAATATGCTATGAAGTAAAGGACACTCTCATTGACAGACATTTTCTCGGGTTGCAATGCGAGCGGTTATTTATTTAACTTATTTATAAAATGCGATAGCGCCAGCAAGAGACAGGTTTTCAAAAATTTGCTTATAAAAAATAAATCTGTATTTTTGAGTGCAGGGACGAGAAAGGGGTTTTCTACGCTTTGGACCTTGGAGGAACCAATTTTCGTGTATTACGTGTACAACTAGGTGGAAAGAAGAAGGGCATTGTACAGCAAGATTATGAAGAAAAGCATCTTCCATCCCATCTAATGACCGGAACAAATACGGTTAGTTCTTGGCTTTTATTAGCATCTTCCTTTTAAAATTTACAAAGAGCGGCTGGACAGCGTTTGAAACTTAATTTTTATGTCCTGTCTAAAAGACTGATCTACTCACACACACCTTCTCTATACATGTGGACTTCTATACCTTTTGTTGATTTATTTTTAACAATTTACTGGACCGTACAAGCATTTACAAGAGCGGCAGAAACTGGAGCGGTAAATTGACTTTGAGTTGGGCATTATTCTCTTCAAATCTGTATGAACTCCCAGCATTTTCTTTTTGCCATATTTGCGATCAATATATATGCAGTTTTGTGACTATTTGTACAACTTGTATTAGATACCCTTTATAGCACATACAACATAATGACCTCCGCAAAATGCTTACTCCTCTGAGTCCTCTGGTGCACTGAGGTTTGAATCTGCAGGAACTGTTTGATTATGTAGCTTCTGAATTGGCAAATTTCGTATCAGAGGAGGGCACAAGGTACAATTTGCCTCGTGACCAGACACGAGAGCTTGGTGTCACCTTCTCATTTCCCGTGAAACAGAATTCTGTTGCTTCTGGGACTTTGATAAACTGGACAAAAGGATTCGCAGTAACTGGCACGGTCAGTACATTGAACAAGATTTACTTTTGGCGTTCCTAGATTCGTAGGTTTAAAACCTTGTTCTTTTGATGCTTTATTGTTAACCGTCAGAATCAGTATCTGATGAGTCAATCGGCTGTCAAACTGACAGGTCGGCAAGGACGTTGTAGAGGAGCTGCAAGCTGCTATGGTTCGTCGAGGTTTAAAGATGAGGGTTGCTGCTCTGGTATATGGTCATAAAGATATTTCTTGTATCTACTGTGTATTTTTGAAGATCTAAACGGCTAAAATGCTCCTAAAAACACTTGAAGACGGTGTAGACTCTAAGATAAAAATGCTGTTTCGGGACAAAACAGTTGATATGAAAGTGGGAGATCAGCTCATAATCACAGGAGAAAGTGCATTCCAAGCTTGTGAAACCATGCAGCGAAATATAAAAAATTAAATCGAATCACGATTGTCAATGCATGTTGAGTGCAGTCTATTAACAGAAACGTCTAAGAGTTTCAAGAAATTCAAAAGACAGTACACATTTCTAGCGTCATTAAACTGAACTTACAACGCCATACAGTACTGAAAAATGCTTATTGACAGACATTGTTGACTTGCTGAAGAATAGGTGAACGATACTGTTGGGACTTTGGCAAGAGGCCGCTACGTAAGTGGAGATGTCATGATAGCTGTCATCTTGGGAACTGGTACTAATGCATGTTATCTTGAACGTGTGGATGCTATACCTAAAATGAAGGATGCTTTGCAAAGATCTGGAAACATGGTAAATTGATCCTTTACCTTATAGTGATCAAGGCATGTTCATTTCTTAGTGAGGGTGTTTTTAATTGTTAAGGATAGTAATGTATGCTTTCACACTTACACATAATAACTAGTTAACAACAAAGAGACTTGGGTCCCGAAAGGACGCGTTCCCTCAGAACGTCGCCTCCTCATTGTCTCTGTATATGGGCAGTTCGCCCTTCATTATAATCAATTGAATAAGAATGTAGTTAGTTTATGTGTTTCTCTCTCTCTGCTATGCTCTCTATCTCTTCTGTCCGCTGCTACACGAATTATCAGAAATACATCATGGTATCAGAGCCAGCCCTCTGACATGCATTCTGCCTGACGCATGACTGACGCGCGAACCTCTGACGCTCCTGACACGACTCCTCCCCTACGTCGAAGCAAAGATGGTTATTTTATGTGTATGAAGAGAGACTGCTTGTTGCAAAATATGTTCATTCGCCTCCTGCTGAACGTTGCCTCACAGAAACCAGCATTGAAGACAAATGTCTTCCATGATGCAAGAAACTCGTTTGATTGTAGAGAAATTTGATGGGCATAATTTTCATTTGTGGAAGTTTAAAATGCAAATGGTTTAAGAGGAGAAAGATCTTTGGGATTTGGTGGTGAATCCCATTCCTCCTATGAAGATGCTACTCCACCTATACTGAAGGCTTATGAGAAGCGAAACAATCAAACAAAGTGAACTGCATCAACCAGCAGTCAACCAACAATCAACTGAGAGTTGCTGAAACAAGCAACTAATCAAGAAAACAATGATCAAAGCTAGCTCTTTGAATATGCCAGAAAGCTGAATTAAAGCAAAGTCCATGTGTATGTGTAGGTGAAGGAAGAGACGTCTTCTACCACAGTCCACATGAAGTTGCAGTCCAGAAGCATAGAACAAAGAGGAGCAGGATCAAATCAAGTTGCTGAAGCAAGCAACAAATATACAAACTAATGATCAAAGTGGACCTTCTTGCAGATGTCAGAAAGCTGGATAAGAGGCCGTGTGCAGATATTTGGAAAGCACTTACGTTTCCAACATAGCCCACATGAAGTTCTTGCAGTCCAGAGACATAGACCATGAAGACACAAGATCAAAACAACACCAATGTGCTTTCACATGAAGTGGGAGCAGTGACAACACTGTCATAATATAATAATGCTAAACTAAATAAGATCTGTACAAGATCATGTTACATACTATTACTATGATAATTAATGGTGTGAATACTCCATTAAGTGGGAGTGTTAAGGATAGTAATGTATGCTTTCACACCTACACATAATAACTAGTTAACAACAAAGAGACTTGGGTCCCGAAAGGACGCGTTCCCTCAGAACGTCGCCTCCTCATCGTCTCTGTATAATATGGGCAGTTCGCCCTTCATCATAATCAATTGAATAAGAATGTAGTTAGTTTACGTGTTTCTCTCTCTCTGCTATGCTCTCTATCTCTTCTGTCCGCTGCTACACGAATTATCATAAATACATCATTAATATATGGTTTGTAAAGATCACTTGCTTACCACTCTGTTTGAAAATCTGTCGTAATGACACTGTACAGGTTATTAACATGGAGTGGGGAAACTTTTCATCCTCATTTCTTCCAAGAACCAAAATTGATGATGCGCTTGATATGGATAGCATAAATCCCGGTTATCAGGTACAGATTGCAGCTATGAAATTAAACCTGCAGGCTGCAAATAATCACATATTTTCATATAGGAGGGCATACACTGGAAATGGATCACTATCTCGTAGAATGCCTGAAACGACACTGAATCGAGATTAATAATCTGTTCGAGGTTTGGGCATTTTCGCAGAGTTTTGAAAAATTGGTGTCTGGGATGTATCTGGGAGAAATTGTACGAAGGCTGCTGCTTAAATTGGCACGAGAAGCAGATTTTTTTGGAGAAAACGTTCCACCAAAGCTTACCATGTCCTTCATTTTATCGTAAGCTTATTATTAAGCATTGTTTTGAATTTGATAGCACATCTGATAAGTTGCTGAACATAATGGCAAGGTTCCATCAACCCACGCGGGGTGTTTTGGTGTCGTGTGCTTGAGGGTTGCCCGCACATGTTAGATCATAGCCTGTTTAATTCAAAATATATGAAGAAAATGTTCTGTTTGTGACGGCCTGCTGAATTATCCGTAAAGCATCCCAAATTGCATTTATTTTAAGGTCCAAGTTGGACGTTAAGAGCAAGAAGATGCACTTCAAGATATTCTTATGACACAACAATGCAACAATGCTCTGTATTCTGAAAAACAAAATCGTAAGAAGTTAATCACACATATGCTCTATGTTCTTTTGCTTTATGATACTTATTGCTCACCGGGATTGACATGCTAACCGATAAGTTAATTGACTTGGGACTTTAGAAGAGCCGTTTGGCTTGAAGACTGGAATCTAGCCACGAGTAGGTCAAGTTGCAGATTTTGACCTCGTTGAGATTTCAATGAAGCTTTTTCAGTATTAGTCAGTGCAACTAACAAGAAATAAAGTGTTCGGTCCGAAGCTCCTAGATGTATGATTGGAACTGCAATTGTTCTGTAGGAGTTTATTGAAGTTTTTAACGGTTTACAACTTAAGGAGTCTTAATGCAAACAGTGTATTCATTTGTAAGAACATGATGCATGTTGTTTTCTGACGTATGCATTATTATATACATACTTGACAGGACACCCAACATTTGCAGTTTGCATCAGGATGATTCCTCTGACCTACAAATGGTGGCAAAAACTCTTGAGGAGGTGTTGGAAGTATGTCTTTACCAGGCTATACACAGTCACGGTAGTCTAAGTTTTCTACCTGTAGAAGCTCCTACAATATATGCCTACTTTGTTGGAGAGTCTTTGAAAAGTAGACTTACAGTAGGAGGAAAAAAGCATTTTGTCGAGACTTTGCATAATCTACTATCACGGTATGTTTTTCATGTGAATGAAATACCCTTTTTAACTTGACATTTCGATGGCCGTGTAGATTCGAGGTACATCCTTGGAAGTGCGCCAAATTGTTGTGGAAGTTTGCGATATTGTTGCCAGGCGAGGAGCTCGGCTGTCTGGCTCAGGGATCGTAGCTATCCTGAAGAAACTTAGAAGAAGTGCTATAATAAGCGGAGATGCAGAGCTGCACAAGGCTAGGCTGTCTTGGCAAGGTCAAAGAACTATTGTAGCCGTTGATGGAGGCCTCTATGAGCATTACCCAAAGTACAGAGAATACATGCAAGCTGCTGTAGTTGAGCTTGTTGGAGAGCAAACGGCAGCACAGGTTAGCATAGAGTTTACTAATGATGGCTCAGGGATCGGTGCTGCTCTGCTAGCGGCTTGTTACTCAGAAGAAGCAACCCCTTGAATGGCATCAGAATGCGATCCAGCTGGGGTTCAACTTTGATCATCGAATGCTGACATTTGTTCCGAGGTAGATCGAGTCCATAGTGTACAGACATTCAGTTCTTGAATCTCGTATATACTTACATATGTAGAACTTTTCAGGATAAATATAAGAGTTCGCTTTTGATGGCTGTGTCACAATCAGAGGCTACTAAGCAGTACTGAACAACCTTGAGGTAGATCGCAGAGATGTCAGCTGAGATCGTCACAAAAATTATAAGGTCAGGGCTGTGGGTTTGAACATAACGATGGGACCTTTTGTTAAATGGTGAATTTTTCTGAAACATTCATGTTCTTGTAAATGCATGTCCTTGAAAAAACCTTGTAGATTTTGTTAGTTCATCAAGGTAGGCCAATATTTCTCGCAATTCCCATATTAGGCATTCTGTCCACAAGAAGTGAGCATGTAGTCTGTGAACAATTCATGCTTGTGCATTTCTTAATTTATAGAAGTATTATTGCAATGCATCTTAAGACTATCATAGTATTTTGTTGTTCATGTGCAATGATCATCTGATTCAGTTGATCGACGCAACGACTCATATTGATTGTTTTCACCATCATGCAATAGTGAAATTCTTAAGATTGCTAGTTTACTACAATCTAATAACACTGTTACTTTTCCATTCTAGAAGCTTGCTATTCAGGATGCTAAATAACAAGACTCGTTCACCTGTAATCAGAACCTCGTATTCATGACAAAAAGATGTCATGTCTAGAGTGAGATCAAAGCTGAATTACTCTATTTTTGCATTTTTATTGGTTGTAAAGCCTTGATTCACACATACAAAATTCAAATGTAATGCAATATCAAATAAAAAGGCAACACTCAAAGCGAGTCAATTTTCTTAGAATTGATCTAAGATGAGCTCATACAACAATTCATGCTAATAATTATAGTATTACACCCTTATGAGAAAGACCTGACATGGCCGATTCACCACGACAATTGTGTTACACAAATGGACTAACCTCATATCCATGTCCCATAAGGTTAGAGGGCTTGTCCGTGATATGAATTATGATAATGAGAGTTTGGGGCTATGAAAAATTGTCAACTAATTTGCTTGTCTACTTTTTGAATAGAGGCCAAACTTGTACATGTTCACCAAAATTTTCACACTTTTAAGTCCCACAAAATAGCCTTTATTTGAGTTAAATTTGGCCATATGGACCAATATTGTTAGTGTAGGGTTCATAGTTGCTATTTTAGACTATATGACTCTAGAGAGAGGAGAGAGAGTCATCTCTCATGTCTATAAATAGATCGAAATGTGTGGATCCATTGCTCTATAGGAGATCTATGTTATTTCTATATTGATTTGGCTCTCATCTTTGCACTTGCGAACATTGCTAGAGTAGCTAGTTTTGGATACCATCGATGGATGCTTTATTAATGATTTAGTTATTGTACAACCTCCTAACAATAGGTCAATTTTAGATCTATGTGCTCTTCAATTGTCTCTTTCAATCATGTATGGTGTTGGTGTGATCATTGCAGCAATTCTTTGAGTGCATTGACCTAACACGTGTTGGGATCCCACCCCCCAACCGCCTAGCCACCCGCGTCCACATGCCCTCAGTGCCCAAAAGGGCTGACGCCAGAGGACAAGGGACTAAGGACCCGTAACTGCTTAAGAACCCCTCATTCCAATCACTTCGAATACTTATGGGATCTGCTTTGACGTCTTGCACTCTCAAGCGCCTTCACGCAGGCAGGCGTGAGCCCTGTGCATGGCTTGCCTTATCCGTCAACACTCCCCCTCAAGCAAGCACAGGGGTAAATCGGGCTCTGATACCATGTTACAAAACCTGGCCCACTGGCCACGTGGGGGCCACGTGTTGGGATCCCACCCCCAACCGCCTAGCCACCCGTATCCACATGCCCTCAGTGCTCAAAAGGGCTGGCGCTAGAGGACGAGGGACTAAGGACCCGTAACTGCTTAAGTACCCCTCATTCCAATCACTTGGAATACTTATGGGATCTGCTTTGACGTGCCTTTTCTTCTTCCTTGAGTGATGAGCGAGTTAAGAAACACAGTTTAAAACACCCGACCGGAACAATCACCACAACACAACATCAAGTGCAGCAACAAGACAAGACAACAGAATAGCTCACCTCAAACTGTATATTCAACTGATCAGTAAGTACAAAGATAAAGTTGCTTAAAAGCACTTAAAGGGCTCGTAAAAGAAAGACGGCCCGACAATTCTAGAACTAAGCACACATGGTGCCGTCGAAATAAGAAAGCACTGTATAAGTCGATCATTGCTATTTTAACTCTCTCCCTCAATGATCAACGTCTCTCTTTATTTTAGAGTTTACTCTATTCATGGAACATACCTCCATGATAGTATTACAAGTAAAGGCTTTTTACATAACCAGATCTAAGCCAAGATTGGCTCTAAAAGTCTCAAAGTTTTCTTTACTTAAAGCTTTCGTAATTATATCAGCAACTTGTAACAACGTAGAACAATGTACAATACTTATATCTTCAGATTGTAGATTCTCACGCACAGAGTGATATTTTACCTCAATATGTTTTGTCCTTGCGTGAAAGACATGATTCTTAGCCAATTGTATTCCACTTTGACTGTCACAGAAAATAACAGTAGGATTCACCTGCTTCATGCCAATCTCACATAACAACTTACGTAGCCAAACAGCTTCCTGAGTAGCAGAACTTAACGCTTTATATTCGGCTTCTGTAGAAGAAAGAAAAATAGTATTTTGCTTCTTGCTAGACCATGAAAAACAACCCCTACCAAAATTGAAGGCATAACCTGTTGTTGACTTTCTATCATCTATACTTCCTGCCCAATCAGTGTCAACATAACCCTACAACTTAGGTAAAACACTTTGTCTTTTGTAAATTAGGCCAAGTTTAGGTGTACCCTTCACATACCTCAAAATCCTTTTCGCATCTTTCCAATGGTCCATAGTGGGTGATGACATGAATTGACTAATCAAACTTATAGCATAGCAGATATCAGGACGTGTAGTCGTAAGATATATCAACTCCCAACTAGCTGACGAAATAGAGTAGCGTCAACATATGCGCTATCATCAATACGAGATAATTTCTTACCAGCTTCGCAAGGGGTGATGGAAGGTTTGCACTCTGTCATGTGAAATCTCTCCAATACCTCGCCCACATACTTGGTTTGACATAACTTGATTTCACTGCCAGTTTGCCATACTTCAACACCCAAGCAATAGTGCATAAGATCTAAATCTGTCATCTCAAACTGCTTGCATAAGTTGGCTTTCATAGAACGAGTGAGGTTCTCATCATTGCCCGTGATAATGATATCATCAACATAAAGTACAATCAAGGCAATGTTGTCATCGTTTATAAGAACATAAATATTTGGATCTGAATTTGTTCTAACAGACCCGTAAGAAAGAAAGTAATTGTCAATGTGTCTATACCATGCGCGTGGCGCTTGCTTAAGGCCATAAAGTGCTTTGCGTAGTTTACATACCTTCTGTTCTTGCCCTTTTGCCATAAAGCCCTGCGGTTGGACCATGTAAACTTCTTCCTCTAAGTCACCATTCAAAAATGCGGACTTCACATCCATTTAATGGATCTTCCACCCAAAATGAGATGCTAGGGCAATGATAAGGCGTAGCGTAGTCCACTTAGCCACTGGAGCAAATGTCTTTTCATAGTCAATTCCTTTGCTTTGCTCATAACCCTTCACTACTAGGCGTGCCTTATGCTTTGCTATCGTGCCATCCGCATGAAACTTTGTTCTAAACACCCATTTATTGTCAATGGGTTTCTTTCCAAGTGGTAGATCAACTAACTCCCATGTATCATGCATGTGGATGGATTCCATCTCCTCTTCCATTGCCCTTTACCATTCTTTGTGATCTTTTGCCTCATCAAAGGTTGATGGCTCTCGACACTTCAAAATGTCACTCATTAGGGCATAGTTCACATGATAACGATCGGGAGACTTCCTTTCCCGCATTGATCTTCTCACTTCTCCTTGTGTGCTGGATCCTGGTTGATTTAGCTTTGTGTCCTTCATGAGCTTCTCATACCATTTTGGTATTTTAGATTCAGGTGATACACTACGTGGAGAGTATGTATCCCAAGGAGTGTCTAAGTAATGTCTCTTACTTTCAACTGGTTTCTCCTTTATTGCTCCTATTGGCAAGTACCTCCCCTAGGCTCTTGAATAGGTGGTGTTCTTTCAGACTCGCCCTCCTGACTCTCATTTTCACATGCATCATCTTCTGGAGTGTCTTCTTCATTTTCTTCTTCTAAAATTGTGACGTTTCACCACTTGCATGGTCTTCATCTTCATACCTATGTGTCTCATCAAAGATCACATCTTTGCTAATGTGAATCTTGTTCATTACAGGATCAAAACACCTGTATGCCTTGGTCCTCTCGTCATAACCGATGAAGATACACTTGATTGCTTTGGCATCAAGTTTCTTTCGCTCCTCCTTTGGCACATGTACATAGGCCTTACATCCAATGACACAAAATTTGTTGACTTTTGGCTTTATTCCTGTAAATGCTTCTTCTAGAGTCACATTTGGAACCGCAACTGTAGGACTCCTATTTTGCAAGAACGTTGCCGCACTGCACGCTTCCGACCAAAGTGAATCGGTCAAGCCCAGTTGCTTCATCATGGAGCGTGCACTCTCCATAATAGTCCTATTTTTCCTTTCAGCTACACCATTACTATGCGGCGTGTGTGACTGTGTGAATTGTCTTTTGATACCGTGTTCCTTGCAAAAGTCCTCGAAATCATCAGATTTGTATTCGCCCCCTCTATCAGATCTTAGCACTTTGATGCGTGCATCCAGTTGCTCCATAGTTCAAATGACCAAGTCTTCTGTGCCACAATTCAGATTGAGATGTTGTTGAGATAGCCAAACCATATTCTCCTGGTTTTGTAGCATCCAATCTATAAAGGCCACAGTTACTATCTCTATAACCTTTCGCCACCACTTTATGATTGTGGTTCATATCCCTCATAAGGCATCCATCCTTGACAAATTCAACCTTAAGATGTTGATTAGCCATTACTCCAACAGAAAGCAAACTCTTTTTGAGTCCAGGAACATAAAACACATTAGGGATGTTCTTGATTTTACCATCAGGAAACTACACAGGCACATTGCCCACACCCTGTATTTGGCATTCCTCTCCATTGGCTTGAGTGACCTTATTCCCATCATGGATTGGTGAGAATTTTTCAAACCAATCACGTTTCTTGGTCATATGCCTTGTGGCGCTTGAATCTATGAACTATCTGACACCATCATCAACTTGGGATGCCAATGCCGATGAGAAGACACTTGTCTCGTCATCTTCTCCATCATCTTCGGCAATGTTGCCTTGTTGAGTCACTTTTCCTGCCTTTATGTCCGCTTTTTTCTTGTAACACTCGCGTGCCCAATAGTAACATTTGTCTTTCTTTTTCTTTTTTCCTTTTGATGATGACTCTCCCTTGTCATCATCATCCTTGGATTTCTTGGGAATCTTTTTTCCATCCTTTCTGCTTGCCTTTAGCAAGCAAGGCTTGATCCTCCTGTGGGGTTTGCCTTGACTTCACCACTTCGTGATCCTGCTCTTTCTGCAACATGATTCCGTGGAAGTCTTCAAAAGTAGGCAGGCTCTCCCTCGAAGTAATGCCACTCACAAACATCTATAGCCCTTCCGAGACATCGCTCATTGTGGTATGTACCAGTTCAACGTCCCTAATTGGTTCTCCAATTGCCACAAGTTGGTCTCTCAGCTCCTTTATCCTGGTGAAGAAAGATCCCACTAATTCACTTTCTTCCATCCTTACTGCGTTCAATCTTGACTTCAAGAACATGGCCCGAGCTGGATTGCAAGTTTGAAATTGCATTCTAAGAGCTTTCCAAGCTCCCCTAGCCGTCGTGGCATCACTTATATGAGTGATTACATGGTCTTTCACTGAAAGATTGATTAAGGACAATGCTCTCTGTGCCTTTTTATCAAAGGTCCTCATGTCACCTAGAGTGGTATTTGGCCGGAATTCAATACCTGCCACAATCTCCCATAACTCTTTCTCCATCAAAATGCTCTTCATTTTGAATTTCCAGATGTTGTAGTTAGAAGCCCCATCAAGTTTGCTTGCATCGTCCAAAATTGCCTCATTGATGTTTGCCATTCCCGAACTGCTTGAAACTCCACCTGTAGGCTATAAAGTGCCGGCCAAAGCCAACCGTGATGTCAGAAATAAAAAATAATGACCTGCAATTTTTGGCTTACCAGGCCACCCGCCACACAAATTGAAAGCCAAACTGGCGTCGCTTTTCGAAATATTTCTCGTCACCAACTCCCAGCTACCTGCCCAGTGGAATGGTGAAATCACTTCTGGCGTGCTCCGAACACTTTCCCCACTGCAATCACTCTGTTTTGGTGTATCGTACTTGTAGGTACAGTCAGGGTGCCCTTCGTTTGGAGGCTATAGCCTTTCGTTTGGCCAAAATAGGCTAAAGGAGGTGAAAATAAGGGCAATTTGGGTTTTTAAACTGTTTCTTCAGTGTGAAGAAACTTCACCTTTCACAAAACTTGGGACCCAACAATTTTTTCACTTTGAAAATTTTTAATGAAAAGAAGGGTGTCTTTGCCCTTCAGATCTTCAGGACCCTTTCAAAGCCCATCTAAGGGTGATCCACCATCCTGTGGCCCACGTTTCTCCTTGAGAACTTCATCTTGGCCATTGATCTTATTGAAGGCTTATCTGATGGTTGCTAACAATCTCGAGTGCCGAAGGTAGCTCTTCCAGATGCTAAACACTTCCACGCGCTACAGCCTCTCTCCGGTTCACCGCCCGTGAGCCTCCACGCGACCTCTCTCTCTCTCTCTCTCTCTCTCTCTCTCTCTCTCTCTCTCTCTCTCTCTCTCTCTCTCTCCACGTGACCTCTCTCTCTCCACGGCTATGGAGCTTACACAAGGTTTTGGAAAAAGCCCACGTTTCTTCACAAGCTTTCCTCCAACTCTCCACGGCAATCAGCGGCTATCTACAGCTTGATCACTCCTGCTAAAACGCCCCTCTTCAAGCTTTTACAGCACTGAAAAACCTTGTAAATGGAAAAAGATCTTCAATTTTTCCTTCTGAAACCCCAACCATTGAAGAAGGACTTCTTGAGCTATGCTCAGGTTTTCTCTAAGCCACTTTTTGCAGCCCTCTATTGCACTCAGGTCGCCCTACAATCAGCCATCACCTACTTCAAACAGATCTTCAATTGGCTTCAAATTGAATCCACAGTAGGCAGCCTTTCTACGAAGTTCTTTGCTTCCGTTTAGCTTCTCGTTTTAGCCTCTGAATCTTCTTACAGTTTTGAGCTATCCCACGAATCTCCACAGACTCGGTTTTGTTAGCCAACAAACCGTCGTGAATTCGCAACTCTCTGTTCTTGTTCGGTGATTCAAGCCACCAAGGGCTCTGATACCAAGTTAAGAAACACAGTTTAAAACACCCAACCGGATCAATCACCACAGCAGAACATCAAGTGCAACAAGACAAGACAACAGAATAGCTCACCTCAAACTGTATATTCAACTGATCAGTAAGTACAAAGGTAAAGTTGCTTAAAAGCACTCAAAGGGCTCATAAAAGAAAGGCGGCCCGATAATTCTAGAACTAAGCACACGTGGTGCCGTCGAAATAAGAAAGCACTGTATAAGTCGATCATTGCTATTTTAACTGAGCGTAATCTGCACTTCGAAAATTAGACATGATTCATCTTGATGTAACGAACTGTGAGGTAGCCCCTAAATCAAGGATTACCTCCTATGTGTCAGGTGTTGACACTGCACACATGTCTGCACAAATGTAGATGGTCGAATTACCATGATTCGATCTTTCTTCGCCCATTTTCGAGCTCTCTGGCTCCTCGACATAGGACGAACTATTATTGTTCTCCTATATGCTTTGAGCTTATTTGTTTCTTGGGTTCAGGCGGCAGTCCATGGCTGCATGACTTTATTGTGACAATGGATACACTCAATTTTTGGATTAAGCCAACACGAATTGACAGTATGTCCTTCGCGTTTGCATCTCATGCAGATCGTCTTGTCTCCACTTTGCTGTTTTTTTTTCTTCCATTTGCCTTTGCTGGTTCCTTCCACTTGCTGATCACGATCCTGCTTTTGATCTGACTCCCTCTTAGGCTTGAATTGTTTCTTTGTCTTTATTTTGTTGCTATAGAGATCTTGGTCAGATGCATCCTTGTGATCAAGTTGCTCTCGAGCTTCGACTTCTTCTCGAATCTCGACAATTGCCTTTTCGAGTGTCATTGTAGGTTCCTTTTCTAGCAGCGTTCTGGTTGTATGGAAGGATCTTGGTAAGGCTCTCAACAGATAAGTGAGCTGCTTTTCTGCTGACACTGCATTTTCTGCTCCAGAATTGTGTAGTGAAAGGAATAGATCCTTCATCTTCCTAATAAAGGAAGTGAGGTCTTTGCCGTTCCAGTGTAGGTTTGTCAGCTGATCTTCAAGCATCATTATCTGACTACATGATTTCGTCTGAAATCTTGTGAGTAGAGTGTCCCACATCTGTCTCTCGAACGATTCGCGAAACTTTTGCAAAACTCAAATTATTTCTGTTCGAGAATAATTCGTGTTTGATCAATCAGGCTCTGTAACACAACAAAACGAAACGAGACGAAATCTAGACAAAAACAAAGCGAAGCGAAACTTAAACGAGCTCTGATATGGATTCATGCTGGAAGCATAGAGATCGTGAAACGAAACGAAATGAAACATGAAGCGAAGCAAAAATATCTGCGAACGAAATCAGTTCGTCAGGAATTCAGATATGACTGCTGGTCACTGCCAGCTATATCATTCCTACAATCCTTCAGAGTGTAGACAGACACTGTTGATCTACGTTCACAGATTAATATAGCATTCAACAAAATCAAACCAATGTGCGGAATTGAATAAACAAGTGAATCAGATACACGAACAATATCAGACAAAAATCTATTCAAGATCATGCAATCACACAAAATAATATGTGCATAAAGCTACAATATTATCTATTGATTTTCTTGATTTCTAGCACTCCATGATAGATCAGTGCATTGACGTGAGAAAAATACAGTTCTCCCATGATTTGTGTCTCGCTTACTAGCGGACTTCTGGATCTACAAATCCTCTACAAAATTGTCTCGCTCACAGGCGGACATGTATTCTGTATATTTTCGTCTTTTTTTTTTTTTATGTATCAAAAACAAAAAATATATAGTTAGCAAACAATTTCGTTTTGTGTTGTGTAACTTCCTGATCAGAAAGATTAAACATCTATAACTAATCATGGATTACAAGAGTGGCAGATTAGCCACGTTCTAGAGTACTTCTGTTGATGTCATAATATCTGATCAATACTTGTACCCCATGGTACTTGGCTGATCTTCTTGGTCCTTTGAGGAGCATGACTGATTTTGTGTTGCGAACAATTTCATGTCATGTCGTGTCGTGTCATCTTTTGTCGAAAGTTCAGAATTGAAATCTAGCAAAGCTTTGGTAATAGAAACATTTTGTTTCTTCAGAGAGATGCGCCCCACATCACAACAAGAGAGGGACATCATGAACCAACAGCCGTTTAGGAAGCTGATTGGGTCTTTGATGTACGCTATGGTGAGCACTAGACCGGATATTGCCATTGTCGTCACAAAGTTAAGTCAATTTCTTGTAGATCGTAGGGATGAACATTGGGAGGCAGGGAAAGGGTAATAAGATACTTAAAGAGAAGCTAGGGACTAGGTCTGGTATTCAAGAGAATGAACACATCAATGACAGGATATGCAAACTTTGATTGGGCAGGGGATCAAGATGATGGATGAATTGGGGATTGAATACAGGGAGATGAAGTTGCTAAATGACAACCAGGATTGTATGTTCCTCAGCAAGAATGCCAATTTCCAGAAGAGGAGCAAGCATACCATACAATATCACTTTGTGCGTGATCTAGTGCATGAAGGGATACTCACTCTTGAGTACTGTCAGACTAGTCATATGTTGGCTAACACTATGACTAAGCCTCTAGTTAAACACCGAGAGATCAGTTGGGATTAGAAAACCAATATGATGGGAAAGGGTAGCTACTGCATTATGAAATGAGAGAGGGAATGTGAATTCTTTTGTAAGGGCATTTTATAAGCCCATTTTATCATGGGAACGGGTAGTCAGGATTAACGGTTGGCGACTTGTGAGTGGGACACTTTCTTGGGATGTACTGTGAATGTCTATTTAATGCAGAGAATGCCATGTGGCACATATCCTTTTGTCTGTAATCAATGCGTCTGCTTTTATGGTGATACTTGCTTATGCTTATTGCTTTTCGATCAGCATTCATTGTTGCTCTTGATCCAGGAATCATCAAAAATGCCATTCATGTGTTAAAACTTTATAAATATGCATGGTATGATGATACATGAATATCTTAAGCAAATGGCATGAGGTTTTGGATAAGTACACTCAAAGATTCTATGAATTGTAAAAGGAAAAGTATAGTCTATTCAAGACATTGTCACTTTAAGAACTTTAGTTAAGATACTAATATATTATATTCAGAATAATTTTTAATCCTTCAATATGGAGGATGTATCTTGTTGACTGAAAAAATACAGATTGCATAGAAAATTGTAAGTCAACCCGCAGGCAGATCATTGCCAATTGGTTCTGTGGTTCTGCCTGTAGGAAGGTCAGCGTGTGTTGGCGCTGCCTGTCCAAACAAAATGCAATCTGGGTTCTGCACTGCACTGAAGGAATCAGTAGAGGGCTTGACTTTAAAGCTGTGATTAGATCCAATTTCTTTGATGAGGTTCAAAGTACATAATGCACTTCATTCATTCTGTGCCGGTGCACAAAGCTTTAATCCATCAATGGTTTTCAGACCAAAAAATTGAAGTGGTAGTCCAGCATCAGCTGAATCAGTTGCATTGATAAGATCTGTGGCTAGGTGCATAGGATAGATCAACTATTCAAGCTTACGGTTGGTGGGCGATGGGGATCGGGATTCGGTATGGTTTCCATTTCTTCGCCCTTGTACTAATAAGAATATCTATAGCTGTTGGATTTTGGGATAGTATGTTTCCAATTTGCAAAGATGGATTATAAATCAGGCCTACACGCCGACGGTTCGGAATTGGCGAGCAGCTGCTCATGAAATCAGAAGCTTGGTTGTATTCCTTCCAAGTTTTCATTGCATCAGCTAGACTGATATACAAACTTCATGGTGCCTCTTTGTGTAGCTCAGAGATGGCAAGCTCTAGGAGATCTTCCATGGACTGGAGGTGCCGAGCCAGCCCCATCGGTCCAGAAAAGGTACAGTAGTTCTCAGAGTCGGATATTGTATCCAGCATGACTTGGAGATCGTTTTCCAGCCCTTCTTTTCCAAACATATTTCGCATAAGCTCGTCCTTTCTCATAAGAGCTAGGGCGAGCTCAGCTGTGTGACGACGAATTCGTGCAAGGCGCGTGTGTGGTATAATCTGTTTCACCAGCCTCATAAAACTGTACACGAGTGCTGCCTTGTCAAATCCCTGGGTGAAGATAGATTCATAGCTCGGGGCATCGATGAAAGAGATAATGCAAGAAGCAAGGCCAATAGCGCCCTCCCTGTGCTTGGGATTCTCTTCATCATCCACAGCTGTTCTTACCACTAAAGCAGCAGCTGTAGCAACTTGGGCTTTCTGCTTTGGATCCAGATACTCGAACATCTTTGAAAGTATCTCAGCTGTGCATGTTCCCACGGTGGATCGCATTTCCAAGCGTTGCACAAGCTGTTGCAGCACATCAGTGATGTTCCTGTGATCCAGATTCTCAATCGCATCTAGCTCCAGCTTCGATCTTACTATCCTTCGACAATTTCTGGGGCTACCAAGCACAAGGAGGTTGAGTGCATTGCCTGCTTTAAGATTCAGGTGTGGCTCCGTTTCGTGCATTTCTCTTTTGCTCATAAAGAAAAGTGAGAGCAGAAGGGGAATTACTCCCCCTGTGCTGCCAATGCTCTCCCGCGTTTGCTCGTCCAATGCCAGACTCGTAATGATATCCATGGCATAGCATTGTAGCTTTGGATGCGAGCTACAGCGTTTAAGCACATCACGCAAGCTTGTGAGGATCGAGACAGTCCTCTTTATCCGATCTCGAAGAATATATCCCGACGTGCCTGTGGTGGAAGTAAGCACTTTTAGCAATTGCAGCGATCTTTCGAATATTTTCATGCGGAGTTTTTGCTCATCTGCTTCACTGTTTGAGTCTTTTATTCTGCTCACATCAAGAAAGTCTACCAGAATTGGAATCAGCCCTGGAATGCTGCCGATCTGCACGCAGTTGCTATAAATCCTTGAGAGATCCTTGAAGATTTCAAGCCCAAATAGCTTTAGATTTAGATCAGCCATGCTCACATTGATCTCCTCCTGTGGATCATTCGATTCCGATGTGTGATCTAATTCCTTGGTAATCAAGGTTAGCAAGCACTCGAGCGCCCCCGCTACTGCTACTACCCTGGAGCAATTGCCGCTGATTCTGACGAGCTCACGCACAATCTTTGCTGTGGATTGCCTAATCTCCTTCTCGTGTTCGTTCTTCCAAGTAAGCATTTCCAATAGCCGATCGATGATGCCCGGAGTGGTTCCGATCCTGCGCAGCGTGTCGCTCCCAGATATATCCTGGCTGCTGGCGAAGGAAGCCAATATTCGGATTCCTCCTAGTTGCTCTCTTCCGCTATTTGATTGAATCTTCCCGATGCTGTATCCAACAAGATCCATGTCCAATCCATCGAAAACGCTCCCATTCAAGCAACACGCATAGACATCGTAAAAAAATTCTTTTATCAAGTCTAAATTCTCCTCACCGAGCTGACAATCCATGTTCACTCGCTCCAACATCTTTTTCAAGGTGATCTTCATTTCCCAGTAGGCTTTTTCCAAAAGGAAAATGAGAGCCTCCGCAAGCACTAATGCATAGAATATGTTTAGTGCGGATGAAACGTTTTGCGAAGGTGTACCCTTTGTTGTGTAGTTCTGCATGCTCAGCCGTGCAACGGACAAGCCAATGCTCACCAGCGCGGATGCGAGCTGCAGCAATATAAGAAATCGGCTCGCTTGCCCTACAACGAAGCGGTCAAAGTAGGGGATGAATGGCACCGCATCCCACGACCATGTCCGATTGAAGTCCAAACCGAGAGGAGGGTGTAGATTCTCTCCCTTTTTTACCTTTTCATCCCCGATCGGCACCTTTTCATGGACATCTGCATTTTCTTCTTTGGATTGATCCGAATTGGTCCTGGTTGCTGAATGGACAGGATTGTGGATGAATCCGTCAAGCGCGGAGTGAATGAAACCTTTGCTTCTGTGTAGGGCACTGGAGCCTCTCTGGTAAATTGTGGAGCTGGCTTGTCTGACACGCTCCGGAAGCGAGATAGATCGAGAAGCAATATGCTGCCATTCAAGCTCATGACTCCTGCTGAAAACCCTTGTGCCTTCTGTCAGCAAAAGAACAGAGATAACCCAGAAATCAAAGACCTTGAGTGAGCTCACAAAACCGCCAAGTAGAACCACAGTGGCCCACACAAACGCCATCACCCCCAAACCGCTGGCTGACTTCTCCAGCACTGCCAAGCGCAGTGCCACCAGAGTCAGATGCCTTTCAGGGACCGGAGGACGATCTTTTCTGCAATTTTGATCACAAGGTGGGGAATCCCGTGTGCCTGATGATTCCCCAGATGAAGCTTTGTCTTTCACAGCTGGAGAAAAGGGCGTTTTAATTCCACTGCTTCTTCCAGAGTTTTGTTCATATTCATTTAAAACACCAGCTTTGCCCTTTTCTGTGGCCGATTGAGCAGTTATTTCTATGCGTTGCTCTTTGTTGATGGTCAGTCCTTCCATGGAACCAAGAGCCCTGTGTATTTTACCGAATTTAACTGCTTGCAAGACTGCATAGCCAACCTTCCTCATCTTGTAAGACATTTTTCCAGCCCCGTACCTCCTTATCAGAGATTTTCAAAAAAAACACAAACTGAATGCCTGACGAAAGCAATTCTTCTCAGCCAGCTGAAACTTCGAACAATTTACCAGAAGACGTCAGGGAGCTGACTACCTCGGTGATGACTGCTATACGTCCAACTCCCAACAGAATTCTGTGTCTGATTCTTGCAGATTTCACTACACCACATACTACACGCCAGACTCAAGTGACATGAAGCTCCACTGTGCTCTCTGTTCAGGTGCCAGAATCCAGAATCACATTCAGGGGAGAAGCAAGATGCTCCTGTCCTTCAAGTCTAGCTTGGAGACTCGAGAGAGACTAGAGCGTAAGAAGAAAGGGATAAGAGGACTTGGCAAAGGGTCGCTTTGTATGATACAACTTATTACATAACGACAGGTGTGATTGCCAGGTCTACGGAGATTGAGTGTAGCGATGGGTTAGAAGTCTGGAGCAGCAAGCTGTTACCAATGACCTGGCCAGCACCTAGAAGAGAAGAAGAAGAAGAAAAAAAGTTTGCTTGACTGAACTTTGGAGGGATGCAGTCAATGTGCACCAATTCTATGGTGAAGACTGATAAGATTCACATCAATTCACCTAATTCACAATCTTTGACATTACTTCTGTCATGACTACATGATTTTTTGATTTTGGTTCCCAAAATCCCTGGACTCTCGAAACAATGATTCCATGAAAACCCAATATCATGCTACAGACAGTAGACTAGTCACAAATTCTCACCCTCACACCCTAAGGTGAAAAGTCCGATTAAACAGGCTGTGTATACAGTCCGTGCAATTTGTCCTTCCATGTGGTTGAAGAAGTAATGTCTTCTGATGAATCCAGGCTCATACGATCTTCAGGGGCCCAAGGCTCTAAAGTCAATTTCTTCTACAGGATATTGAAAGGTACTTGTATGTAAGAAGGCAAGACCAACAGTTGTCTGTAAGAAGGCAAGATGGCCAACACTTGCTTAGGTCCCTTCAAATAAAAGCCATAGGCCCCACTCACACATGAATCTTGTAGGGATGATGTTGGCAACCTCTTCTAACATGTTGGCTTGAATGTACCGCAGAGAACGCGGTCCTACAAGAACACGTCACCCCAATCGTACAAAAGAATCAACTCAAAAACCATGGTGCATTTATTCATAAAAAACTACTAGGTACATTGATGATAAATATATCACACTAGAGATTTTGCAACAACATTTAAAGTAGAAATTTAAATTGCTTTTGAACAATAATACAATGTGGATGTAAGTTCCATGCAACCACAAAATGGGATTTTCAATTCAATATCTGAAAAACAAAAATGAGAAAACCTTGTGTGGATTTATCTCCATTCATCTAACAATTGTGTAGTGTGGGACTTCCACATGTGGAAGTTCCACACAATTTGATCATTAACTAGCACTTGACTAGCAAATGGCATTCATCTTCCACTCACCTTTGTATTACTTTGTTGGAGGGTTTGCGGATCCCAAGGCAACCCTAACCCTAGTTAATAAGTGAGAGGGATTTGGCACCCTACATGTGTAAGTCCAACTCGATGATCACATAGTTATTTGATAATTAAAAAGTCAATAAAAGGACTTTAGGCCTTTTTGCGGGACTTTTAATGTCGCAGGCCTAAATGTCAAGTTAGTGAATAAAGTTGGGTCTCCCACCAAAATTGGTTCAAATTCAAATTCAAATTGGTTCCTCCAATCATTAAATGTGTTCCCACTCTTTTTAAGTTTGAATAGTTAGGGAGGTAGAAATGGGCCAATAGGATTTTGAGGCCAAGGCCCTTCTCTCCAATATAAATAGGGGCAAACTCGAGTTGCTCCTCATGTTCAAATCTTCATTTCAAAACAAGCAGATTGGTTTATGGAATGGACTTGTGAATGTCCTTACTCTCTATCTCTATTCCTCCATCTCTCATGCTTTTCTTGTATTTGCTAATTGTTGGATTGGAATATTATTGGAATTGCTATTTCTTATGTTTTTTGTGAGAGAGAAGGGGAGAGAGAGAGAGGAAGAGTAAGCTAATATTATTGTGGATCTTAGGGTTAATGGTTGTAGTATTAATGGATGTTAGAGTTCGATGTATACATGCTGAAATCTGAGATATGCGCCTATCGCTCTCACGAGATTGAACCTATGTGTGACAACTAACTTCATCTCCTTGATGCTTGAGTGCTTGAATCTTGGGTTGAGGATAGGCTAGGAAATAAACCCACTACAATTTTGGCGCCGTTGTCGGGGAGCTATGCCAATTTTTCAGTTTACAACATGTTTGGTTGATGGTTAGCTTGCGTTAGGCATCTTGTCTTGGCATGAAAAGTGTTAAAATTGCATTTAGAGCTAAATTTGGAGTGATTTTGCTTCATTTGAGTGGACCTTCTTGTTTGAAATCTAATATGATTGTTGAGCAGGAAAAGCTATTCAGATCACCATTCTTAAGATCCATCTGGATCCGAGAAATCAGAAAAAACAACAAAAATCGATCAAATTTTTGTTAGATTTTGGTGAAAGGGAGGCAAAATTGTCCCTCTTTCAAAAATGTTTGTCGAGTTAAAGACACCTTTGGTTTTGCTCACAGAACCTTCAGTTTGAAGGGCGAACATTCCTTCCCAGCAAGTTTGTAAAAACATCAGAAAAACCATCAGAAAACACCAAAAAATACTCAAGACCCTAAAAAATACAGAAAAGAATCTTCGTCCGATTCATTGTGTATAGGTGTGATTCAGATCTATCTAATGCCAGGTCGGCGAATGTTAATTCTAAAAGTAGAAGGTCAAAGTGACTTCATCTTATGAGTGGTAATTTTTTTGAAGAGTTTAATACCTTTCTACAAAATCATCAGTTTTCTCAAAAGAACCTTCGCCTGAAACCTTCGCCAAAGTTTGTGTCAATCTGACTTACTATTTTGGTTCATCAGTGAGTTTGGCGAATTATAAGCAGAGGCCACGTGTCATATTGATCTATTTTGTCAAAAAAGACTCTTTTTTGCAAAAATAACAGCATTACATTTGTAACTTTCTCTGAAACCTTCGCTAGAATTCTGAGGATACTATTTAAATTAAGCTACCATTTTTGAGTTCAGCGAACGTTATTGTTACCATGATCTTGAAAATTTTCTATTTTTTCCCTCACCAACTGCAAAAACCATATTCTTTTTCCATCAGAACCTTCGCCAATTCTACCCTAGCCTTATATGAGTCAAATTTACTCTCTGTGAGTTTGGCAAAGATTAATTTATCAGATTTGTCAGAAAATAGCCAGAGCATATACTTTTACCCAAAATAGTACTGAAGAACCTTCGCCAAGTCAACCTTTGCCCAGGAATCCTTTGCCCATACTATTTATAGGTTATGATTTTCTAGATCTAGCCTCTGTCAAAACAATTCTGTTATAGTTTGATTCTGATTATGAGAAATCATTGTTCTTAGAAGTGTTGTCGTTTGATCAAGATCTAATTTGCAATAGTAAAAAATTTGATTATTTTTCAAGTGATAGAGAACTTACAGATCTGATCCGATCTGATCTGAGATAGGATTTTGTCTGAAAAATCTAGATCCAATCTCATTATCTGATTATCGTAATTTGGAATTATGGCTGACGGAGCGCCATTGAACCCACCACCAATTGTTGTTATGATGTCTCCTCGTTTAGAAATATCAAAGTACAATGGGTTATTTGATCCCATTGGATTTCTCTAGATCTTTTTTGAATCATGTAGGGTTTATGGCAAAGTCTTTCTACAAGATAAACTTCAGTTATTCCCTATAGCCTTAATTGGAGCTGCTCAAGATTGGTTTTATAACCAAGAGAAAGCAAAACGTCAAGATTGGAAAGTGGTTAAACCCGCTCTCATTACGAGATTTAAGCCCAAAAATTTATGGAAGATCCTTTTCTCCTTATAAGTAAAATTAAAATGGGAAAGAGAGAGGTAGTAGGAGATTATATTGAACGGGTTAAACACCTCAAATCTGAATGTGATCCCGAACTAATCAATGAGGATGCTTTGATTATGTGGTTTTTAGCAGGTCTACCTAAAAGGATTAGACATGAGCTAAAACGTAATAATGAATATGCTACAATACAAAGCGCTATGGATGATGCAATTCGTGAGGAGGATGAAGATTCTGATGACGAACCAAATGTTGGAATGCTGCCTTATACGGCAGGGCCGACCACAACATTATCCACCACCATTGCATCAACAAATATCAATGCTATTGTAGAGAAGATGATCGACGAGTTCGAGAAACTTGGTCAAAAGCAGTAGATGCAGTTAAAAAAAATGTAGTCTCAGTTCGACAAAAAGCTGAAAGCCTTGGAAGAATTCCATGGGGAAGCGAACCAAGAACCTAAAAAGTTTGCAAAGACTTTTCCTAGCCGAAAAAATGTCTGGTGTTCAATTTGTGCACGAAATCACACTATGAATGAATGTCCAACAATGAAACAACGAATGATGAATAGTATTTGTCATCTGTGTAACTCTACGGAACATAAAATAGCTTTTTGCTCGTCTAATCCTCGGATTATCCAACAAAGGTATGCTAAGATTCAGTATCGAGAACCTACTTATTCAAAGGGTTCTGATGGAAAGCCTTTCAATTTTGCTCTTGGATTTCTAGAACGACTAGCTCTGCCAGCTCCAATGGAACAGACTGCTCCTCCTGCTAATCTAATGGAACCAGAACCTTATCGTGCTAATGAGCAATGGAACTATAGCAATGACCACGAGAGTGGTCCTTCAGAGCATTATGCTATCTATGCTGCCGCGCAACAACAAGCAACTAGATAATGGACCAGAGCACCACTTGGATGGTTTGCATGCGGAGAGAACCATAGAGTTGCTGAATGTCCAAACAAAGAAAAATCTATACCATTTTATAGAGAATGTGGTTATGGACATTGTTATAAAGAATGTCCTGCAACTCTAGTGAATATGATTACGATCAAGAAAAGGCCAATCATTCAATCTGAACCAACTATACCTTTGATGGTTGTTACCAGAGCTCAAAAATAGAAGGAAGTTTTAGTTGATCCAATACCTGCTAAATTTGCACCAACAGATATACCTACCGCATCAGGGGTATTTTAGAATCTTAAAGCGGAAAAGAAAAGATATTAAGATATGAGACAATGGATCAAACAGTTGCAAGAAGCAGAAGCCCAAGAAGCTACTAAAGCAGCAACTGAAGTTCCTTCTCCTTCTATGCCACAAGCAGATCCAAGACCAAATGTTAATACACAGTTGCACCATTATGAAGAACCCTTCAAGATGATAGAACTAGAAGTGTCACAAACAGAAATGATCGTAAATATTCCGTCTAGCAAGATGGATATTACATTGGGAGAATTTCTTAAGTTGGTGCCGAAAGCAAAAAAAATATTAGCAAAAAGATTGACTCAAATGGAACCACAACTCCGTCAGAAGTCACTTTTTTGTGCCGGGTTTGAAGAAACGAACGAAGTACTCAATGTGGGAGCAACCTAAGAAAGTGAGCAGAAAAACATCACCTTGCCAATACAACATAGACAATTTGGTAAAGAAGCAGCTGTGATTGATGGAGGTTCAAGAGTTAACCTGCTTTCAACCAAGCATGTGCAAAATGGGGACTTACAAACTTGAAGCCTATCACTTTTGTCATTAAGTTGGCTGATCAACCGTCCAAGAGGAATGGTTGAAGACGTACCTGTCAAAATAGCTGGAGTACAGTTTGTCATTACTTTTGTAGTAATGGACTTATCTGACGCACCAAATTTATATCGCATTTTATTGAGACGTCCATGGTTACGAGTTGCGCAAGTAATCCATAACTGGGGCACGGGCATAATTACTTTTGAGAATTGTGACCCAAAGAGGAGATGATGATTCATCAATAACAAATCATACATGTGATCGACAAGTGAAGACTCTAGGAGTCCATTATGACTCTCAAACTGACACTGTCAATTGGAATCAAGCTCTTGCAACAGTGGATTGCACACCAGGCTATATTGCCAACAAGATAATCAATCCGAATTGAGTGAAATTTTCTTACTTGAGCGAACTTTGGATACGCCAATCACTTTTCCATTAAATATGATGAATTTGGCATGGATATCAATTGATCCAATTCCAAATCCGATTGAAATGATCTATTACATGTCAGTCATGCTCTGACTTATGATGGAGATGCAGAACTTACAGATGAGCATATCCTCAATCACATGGATCCTACAAGATTTGAAGTTCGAGATATTCCGGATGCACCGACAATAAAGCCGCCAAAAGCAGTTATATTGAAGGAAGGAAAAGTTTCAAGACCAACGACAAATAAACAAGCTAAGCAACACTATAATATGGTCTTGAAATGGAAAAAATCTTCTCGAAAAATTGATTCTAAGAATATACCACCTTCATTGGATAAAGGAAAGGAAAACGTCAAAGATGATTATTCAAGTCAGACTTCTCGCAAAAAATCATCATCAAGGAAGTCATCACCTTCAGAGACAAGCACATCATCTAGACGGTCATCACCTCCAAGATCAATTCCTACCAAAAAAGCTAAATGGAGATCAAAGATCAACCCTTATGAAAAAAAACAATCAGAAGAAGTCAAGCATAATATGCCTGAGCATTTCAAATGCTATACTTTGGATGATGATGTGATTATGTTACTCAAAGCTCATCGTGAACCAGAGGAAAAAGAACCAGAAACAAAGGAGATTTACGATGGACCAGCCATAGGACTCAGCCAATGAATCTTGTTGAACCAGGAGAGCCAGATAAAATTGTTTAAGTTGGAGTACAACTTACTTCCGAACAATTTCAAGCATTAAAAAAACTATTGATCAAGTACCAAGATTTTTTTGCTTGGACGTACAAGTGTCAGAAATAGGATAGATAATGGAATAGCAGAAACTTCCTACTTCCAATACATGACTATGCCTATCAAAAATTGAACAAAGCAGTAGTGATGGAAATCACGTTCAATCTTTAGCAACTAACTTTGAAATCGCTAGATACTAAGTGATTACATAGCCAAACATAAAGTATTGAATTCTCAGACAATTTCTATCAGTTACAAAAGCAATACAGAGATGCATGCATTCTGACATATACTGAACGCAATAAGAAATAATATTGATTCAGAAAAACAAAATCAGATGCTAATGAGCGCAAAACAATAGCAGATAGAAACCGCGCACTCTAAAGCTGTCTCTGAGTAACTGAGAATAAGTCTGATAATAAGCAACTCTGCTAATAAGCAATAGCGCAATAGCAACTCTAAAATAAATCTCTAAGAAACTGAACTAGAATGCTCAAGAGAGTTCTGTTAAAAATTGTAAAACATATCTATCTTATGTATGTTGATGTTTGGGGGTCCTATCCATGTAAATATTTTGTACATATCCAAGGTATGTGAATTGAGCACATATCCTTGTAGAATAGGGCTAGTTTGGGTTAGGTAGATCAAGTTCCAATGACATGCATAAAGTCTAGTTGGTCTAGTATGACATGCAACAATGTTCATAACATCTAGATTGACATGCATGTAGAATTTCACATGGAAGTGGTCTAATATGGCCTTGTAGAAACTCGAGCCACATCAAATCCATTGTGTCCTAAGTTTACATTGAGACATGCAAATACTCTAATGGACACATGCATGTAGTTTTGTAGGGAAAATGTTTTCTAGTCCAAAAAACATTGAACTGTCATACTTTCTTACTATTGCTCGGATTGAGATGGTCCAAAAAGCAAAATTGCTCCATTTTTTATGTAGAATCCATTGGTATAATCAGATTTAGTTTCTATGTAGTATAAAATGAGTATATATAAAGCCTATATATTTGATAGCATACCATGTGCCATGGAATTTCAAAAAATCATTTGTAAATAAAACTTGCAAAACTTGCAAAGAATTTATTCGAAAATTGTCAAAACCTGTTCTTTAACAGAAGATGCTCCACATAAATCATCAATAAAGATTTTGTCTAGGATATCTTGCAAATTTTCATTCATAAACCTTTGATATATGGCTGGAGCGTTTGATAAACCGAAGGGCATAACATGATAGGCGAAAACTCCAAAGGTGGTGGTGAAAGTGGTTTTAAGCTTATATTTCTTAGCAATGGCTATTTGGTTATATCCAGCAAAATAGTCCATGAAAGAATAGATTTCTCTCCTTGCCAATTCTTCTAGCACCTTGGTCTATAAAAGGTAGTGGGTAATAGTCTGTCAACACAGACTCAATTTTTGTAGAATTCTTTCTCTGTCATGGGACTATCGGCTAACACCAGCCGTCTGTTTCTACCTGATGGATTTAGCATCAGGTTCAGAACATAGTATGCTTCACTAAATCTGGAGGTATTCCTTTCAGATTATACATGATTGTAGCTTTAACAATGGCAATGTTCCATTTGCATGTTGCTCTTCCAATGGAATGCACTCCAAATATTAAGAAAAATGCGAAAGCTGTAGAGAATGCTACTGCAATAGTTAGAGAATTGAGAATGAATATAGATTTGTGGGTGGATGGATCAATTTATCTAATGATCCAGCTACCAATTTGTGTCCAGATTTTAAGTCCGTAACTCATCTTCTCTATATATGTAGTGAAGGAAATAGCGGGATTACTTGAATATTGTCTAAGGTTGGTGATATTGGAATGCATAGCATATCTTGTCTTAATCAACAATTACAGTTTGCTAATCAACAATTGCAAGTGCAAATCAACAATTGCTTGATTATGTGCAACACACTAGTGCTGAAAACAATGCACTCAAGAATGCTATGTCAGAGTTGAATGCTACTGTCACTACTCTTCGGGGATCAAATCAAGAAATGTTAGAATCCATGGAAAAGTTGCGATTTGAGAGTTTAAAATCTGCTGTTGATATAAAAATTATCAATAAGACAATGATGAAGAGGAAAAGAAAGAGAGTACCGATGAAGAATATTGATGACTTATCTACACATAGCGGCAATAAAAAAAAAAAAGAAATCGAACATTCAAGTATGTTGTCATATAAACTGTTTATTTGATTTGTATATGTCATTTAAGTTTGATTTGCACTTGATAACATGTATTATTTATTTATTAAATATAATTTGAGTTTCATATGTTTGTTGCAGATCATGTTTGGTGACAAAGAACCATTTAACAAATCGTTCATGCATTGTATCATCTTTAAGTCATGTTTTACCAAAAAAGTCAACAAAGAAAATGATAAAAAATGCTCAGTTTGAAAAAATGAAAAATGAAAAATGAAATTGCAGAGATTGTTTTGATTAAGGTTCAATCATACTTGGATGCGAATGTGATACAAGGTGCATGTGATGTATCTGGAATTAGCAGAAAGGCTTATTCTACTTTTTTAGAATAGTTAAAGAAGCTTTTTCCCAAGTGATGGTACAGAAAATTTATCTTCCGCGTCCATATCAGGTAAGATTAGCTAGAAATTTTTATAATGACGGAATGTTCAAAGTAGTTGGCCAACGTGCAAAGGTCTCATCATAGTCAATTCCTTGTTGTTGAGCATCCTTTTGCCACTAACCTTGCCTTGTACTTGTTGATAGATCCATCTTGGTTTGTCTTCACCTTGAAGATCCATTTGCATCCAATGGCTTTCTTGTCCTTAGGCAACTCCACCAATCTCCATGTTCTATTCTTCATAAGAGCTTGATACTCAAGATCCATTGCTTGGATCCACTCCTCTTCTTTCCTTGCTTGATCTACACTTGTAGGCTCATCCAAAGAGGTTAGGAAAGCAACATAATTTCCAGAAACTACTTGCTTACCCTTTTCATATGTGAGCCTTGAAGGTACTTGTCTTTCTCTTGATGTTCTCCTTGGCTTTTGACTTGATGAAGGTCTATCATCACCACCATCCAAACTAGGATCCTTTTCATCAACATCAAGAATGTTAGATCCATCTACTTTACCATCAATCATGCTTGAAGACACCTTTGGAATGTTTCCCTCATAAAAAATGACATCTCTACCAACAATCACTTTGTTAGTAGAAGGAATGTAGACCTTGTAGGCTTTACTCACCTCACTATATCCAACAAAAATACCTCTTCTTGAAGGTGGTTCCTCCTTGGTCCTATCATCAAGAGTAATGTTGACATAGCATGTGCATCCAAAGGTTCTTAGAAAGTTGACACTCGGCCTCCTCTTGAATAGCATCTCAAAAGGTGTCCTTCCATCCAAAATAGCACTCGGCC